>JAUZST010003486.1:0-17128 GCA_034779995.1 Parotocinclus haroldoi | reverse complement strand
TGTGTGAGAGTGTGTGAGAGTGTGTGAGAGTGTGTGAGAGTGTGTGAGAGTGTGTGAGAGTGTGTGAGAGTGTGTGTTAGAGCTGTCATTCGATTTAAAAAAATGAACTAATTAATTGCAGAGTTTGCTGTGATTAATCACGATTAATCGCATTTTCCTTCTTGAGACTGAACTTGAGACTTTTAATAAGAATAATATTTAAATGTAACATAAAAAAATAAACACTACTTATATTCAAATGCATTGTTTAATTGCATCTTTTTAACTTTGAACATAGATTGCTGTCTCTTGTGAACTTAACTGAATTGTCATTTGTATTTCAACAATATCAGTGTAAAATCTCTGACTTATCTGAGGAATTAAAAAAAAAAATCTCAAGTTCAGATTTTCTGTTTCATGCCATAGTATATACCGACTCATTCCTCCCTGGAGAGGTCGTTTCGGTAGGGTGTTTTGCATTGAGGTGATAGGTCAAAGACGAATTATTTCTGTGGTAATTAAATTCCGATTTTCAAAGCGTGCAGTTTACTGTAGTTTTGTCTAAACCTCCATCAGGCATCTTTTTAAAGTGAAAATTCCCCGCTAGAACTCCATGTTTAGCGAACATTGTTTAGCGGGGACATCACACGTCATAGGTCAGTCGCCACAGGAAGTAAAAACCTGCGTTAACTTAAATATTTTTCATTTTGACAGCACTAATATATATATATATATATATATGTCACAAGTCATTAAACGTAAGATGAAGTAACTTTGCTATAATATTATTTAGCAGACTGTCACTTTTCATGAATTTCACCTAAATTTGACCTCGTCTGTATTAGTGGTTGACCTTTTAATCAGTGTAATTAAACCATTAATTAATTACAACCATTTTGGAATAATCAGCATTGGTTAGTGCCTGTGCTCATGAGGCCAATTTTTGAAAATACTGGAGAGAATGCAGAAGAAGCTTTTGTTACTCGCGATACAAATTGCATCGGAGAACCGAGTGACTAAAAACAATCAGGTGCTGAGAGAGCATTCAGTAAGACTTGGGCCATTTATGAGAAGAAGATAAACCTTGTTTCCAGCATTACAGCTTTTAATTAGGACTGGGTTTAAAGACAAAGATGCTGCTACTGTGTGCACTACTCTAACAAACAGCAAAATCATACAATTCTGTATCAGTTGTTGATCAGTAGATTCAAAGGAATTGACGCTCTTGAAAGGCATCAAAGTATTATTATAAAAAGATTTATAAATAAATAGAACGAACATCGAGTACCAGCCAATTAAGATCGGTTACACATGCCTTGTTACACAACATAAGGCAACGTTTTACAACAAATATTTATATTTTATGGTTTTATTTTTTTTAGCCTGAATAAGAACTTCAATTTCTGTTTGGTCATATTTTAGTTGACCTTTTTTGCAGTGTTTTCTGTAGTGTCCTATTTTTATATTAATTTAATATTTCATTATGGGATATTTCACTTTGACGTCATTTCTGTGAATAGTATATTTACTGGAGAATTTGCCCCCTTGCAGATTTTATGGGAAATGCAAGCATTTGTTTAAATTTTCCCTTTTTTGTCTCATCCTCATCCTTTGTGCGACCTTTCCTCAGGCCTCAGAGGTATGCTCAGTAGGGACGTCTCCAATAAAGCCTGGTCAAGAAGAACAGTCTATGACTCCTCCAGGCAAAACTCAGGCAGGGGGAACTCGCAGTCCCAATTTTGGCCGACAGCAGCACACAGCACGATCAAAAATTCTGCCTAATTCGTCTTCTACAGGTACTGACTTGAATGTTTTTAGTTATACAGGTCATTATAAATGTCATTTTACCAAGGGGTTTAAACAGCAGAGAACGTGATCAAGGAGTAAATCAGTGCACACACATGCAGAACAAGACCCTTAACCTTCAATAGTTTTAATTAGTCTGTCGAAGGTTGTTAGTTGCATAGATTCAATTTAATTCAATTATATTTATATAGCGCTTTTTACAATGTAGCATCGTCTCAAAGCAGCTTTACATTAATACAATTATCTAAAAGGCCAATTCCTAGTTGAGCAAGCCCAGGGTGACAGTGGCAAGGAAAAACTCCCCAAAATGGTATGGAAGGAACCAAGACTCAAGAGGGGACCCGTCCTCCATGGGCGGCCTAGATGTTAAATAGACAAATACTAACTGTATATCAAATCATAGAAAAATTAGTTTAAAATAAATAACAAATTATTACAATTTAAATTAGTAGTAGAAAAAAAAATAATTCAAATTATAAAACAAAATTAATTAGATCACACTGGAGAAGTGCATTTATCTAAATGCTGTGAATGCTACAAGCACAGATTTAATAGAAGTCAAGGCAATCTGGTTAGAGAGATTTGAGTTGAGGCAAATTACAGGTAACTAACTCGCTGGCTTACTGCTTCTCAATAGGTGCCAGGAATCTGCCACGTTCTCTGTTGGTTACCAGCACAGACGGTGATGGGGGTGTGTTTGCGGTTCCAACGACCCTGCCTCCGAACAGCTCTCGCCACTTTCGAATGTTTTCTCCCAATAAAGAGGCAGAGCTAGCCATCCGTCAGCAGCTAGACTCTATCAGTGTAAGTGGGCCTCACATTTAGCTAACGCTTGTTTATTCTTTATGGGAGCATGTAGTATAATGTTCTCTAAAAATGACATTTGGCTTTGTGTGTTAGCATGATATGGTGTTAATGCTGCCATACAAAAACAGGGTATGGATTGTATCCGTAACGATTTACATTAACCAAAAACAGTTCTGAAACAATCTCCCATGCTAGGGGTATGCATTGACAGGCATTTTGCCTGATTTAGTTTCTTATTTATGCCATTTGAAGAAATAAGACCCATTTTGTTTTAATTGACGTGCTTTGATGTTACATATGCAGCAGAGGAGGTGCAAATAAGTTCTAATATGCAGCAGTTCCAAAAGTGAGACTTGCCACATCCCGTACATCCTGTCTCGCCACTTAAACCTAATGTGTGCCATGTTCGGCCAGAGCCTCTTTTGTTGCTATAATTTCCAGTTCCTAAGTACCACAGAACTGATTCACATATTGTGGGCTTATATTAGGTTTTTTTTTTTTTTTTTTTTTTTTTTTACACCAAAATGATTCACTGGTGAGAACGGAGATGTGGTCCGAGTGACAACTTTGATCTGTATGAAGTCTATTAATGTTTACAGGTTTGCTATTATGGACTACTTCTTTACGTATGATTCGGAGAAGAGTTGATTGACAGTTTCACGTGATCCTTCATTTGTCCGTTATTCAAAGCTGGCGTGTTGCGTAACAGAAAAGCCATGTTCTTAAACCTACTCACGAGCAGGCTTACTTGAGTAATAAGATTAGTGCGTTTAGAAGCATTGTCTGTTCAGCTAGTTTGCCTAGTCATTAAAATCCTTCAAAAGATAAAATCATAGTAAGATATAAATATAAAAACGATGGTATGAGACAAGGTTTTACATTTTTAGATCAACTTGTTATAGTTGTGCTTATTTAAAATTTGAAATGTTAAACGAAAGTTTGTTTATGGTTATATTTATTAGGGTAGCTAGTAATAACTATTTTTTGTTAGTCGACAAAGATGTCGATTTATCTTTTTCAGATTAGCCAGTGATTACTTTTGTCATCCCCTCCTGCTCTGCTTCCTGTAGGCACGACTCTAGTTCCAGTGAATATATTTTACCTCACTTGCTCAAGACTGCACACACTTGTGAATGTGAACATGACATGTCTCTGACTTAACAAAAAACCCCATAGCAAATTGATCTCAACGTCTAGACAGCACATGCACTCTGACAATGACACACTAAGGTTACTTTACAGACAGTAATTAGTGCCTGCAGTTCATAACAGGTTAAATAGGTTACAACTGAATTACTGAGGTGTTCAAACACACAGACTAACTAGCTGCTGTTAAGTGGACGAGGTGTACTAATTAGAATAGGATGAACGCTTGACTGTGATAGCCTAGCGGTTAAGGTACTGGACTCTGGACCAGAAGGTCCAGGGTTCAAATCCCACCTCTGCCAAGCTGCCACAGTTGGATCCTTGAGCAAGACCCTTAACAAACAACTGCTTGGATTGTAAGGGCTGTATCAATTGTAAGTCGCTCTGGATAAGGGTGTCTGATAAATGCCGTAAATGTATCAACACGAGCAAAACCTGGGGAAGATGAGACAGGCCAATGCTAGAGTTACTTATATAAATTGCTGATTAGCTATTGCATTTAATGCGTTCATTAATATATCTTTTGGATCACGTTATCACAGGTGCTTTCCTTTCAGATGTTCAGATATCTGATGCTATAAACCAAGAGCTTTGCAGTGAACTTGTTTAGTTGTTTTATTTTCTTTCGAATGCTCCCATACTTGTGAAATGTTAGGTCTTGCCTTTTCAGCCTAGACACATTTTGACTCTGGCAGGGGATGTGAATCAGGTCTCTGCAATAACTGTATGAATACCAAAACCTGTTAAATACTTTTAAACATGGTACACTGTGAGCAGAATCCAGATCAATTAGGATGTGACAATGCAAAATAAGTTGGGTTAATTGTAATTAATCAAAAAAGGACATTTAAAAAGAATTATGCATGACAAAATGTATTTATTTACATGCATGTACACTGCAGACTGTACTATACTGGAATAATCTAAGCTGAATTTGAGACTCATTTGCTCTTCATTTGTCGTTCTTTTTAGTCAGATATTTTTCTTTCCAAACAACGAAAGCCAGGAAGGGGCCGTACACTCAGAAAGCCATTAGTCGTGCAGGTAAGAGAAAGAGAAAATGTCTTTCTTTCTTGGTTAGGCTGTTGTTATATTCACATGTATTCAGAGGCCAGCTTACATTTTCAGTTTTCAGAAGCTCTTTCTTCCTGTTGATTTTTCTGCCTGCCTGTCCTTCCAGGTTTTTTTTTTTTTTTTTTTACCTTATTTAGGCCTTCTTGCTACTAAAGCAAATTGTAGTAGATCCTCTGAATCTGAATGCTTATAGACCTTGAATGGCCCGACACAAAAATGTGGTTTTGGAAAGTTTTTTAAAAAAACTTTTTGACCTGTATGCATATGACCTGGCCTCAGGATGAATCCGAAATTAACTGGACTTCATACGACCTTCCGTTCAAAGTTCAGAGCAAGTTCCAAGCTTCCACTGTAACTGCTTCACTAAAGCAAAGAAATCTGTTTATAGACTGAATAATATAGAGTCTTGAACTTTTCTCATTGTTGGGTAACTGAAGTGTATTTAAACCCGGTGATTAAATGAAATCAGGTTTTTGCACCTACTGTGTACAACAGTCCCCACTTTACATGCCAAATACATTCCCAATGCCCCTTCTGCAATTAGATTAACAGTCGTATAAGAGAGCACACCCACCTTATACTACACTGCTCAGAAAAAATAGGGGGAATTTTTATTTTATGAGCAGTATATATGAATACATTTATGATATGTAAATACCCATCTCACACTTTTCCTATGAATAAGGTAAATCACCACTATAATAATACAAGTAAGGTACACGATAAAAAGAAATTATGACTATATTAGAATGGATGATTATGATAGGCATTGTTTAGCAACATAGAGTGAATGACATACTGTAAGGAATGAATAGTTTCAAAATGCGTAGTTTTTGTATTGTTTAGGCAGTTGTGCAACAGTGAGACTGCATACTTTGTATGGAATGCGAGATTATTGTACATTTAAACATGGGGTGTGTGTTGGGTAAATGGTGCTTTCATCGCTGCTTTAATACTTTTGTTGATTGCTTAAAACACATTGCTTAAAAGACGTTTGTTTTTCATTCAGAGAACATTGTTGCCACGGACAACAGGAGACTCCTCACAACATGTGTGCTCCTTCTCAATCCTCTCCAATTCCTCAGCTACTGGTAAGATATATTTATATTATCAGCTTAATCAGCTTTATATTATCAGAGTTAAATATGAGCATTTTAAGTGTATAAATACTAATTCTTAATACAGAGAGGGAAATGGCTTATTGGTGTTCTGGTTTTCTTTACTCTTCTAGGCACTGGTTCATTTCGGCCCATCCAAAGCCGGCATCTCTCATCCCGATCTCTTTCCATCAAAGCCACTTCTACAATAAACTCTGCCTCTTCCAATCAACTGTCCAGTAGGATTACCTTTAAGCACCTTCTAATTGAATATCGATTAGTAAACACTGTCTCTATATTCCAAGGTAAGAGTAACTTCTACCTTGTTCTTCAGGTGCAATTGACCTAGCAGCGAAGTCTGCCGGTATTATCCCAGGAAGTCCACGTCGAGATCTTGAGGCACCTGCACTAGAGCCGGACCTCATAAGTCCTGAGGCTGCCACGTCACCTGCACCTGCACCTGCAGAGCCAGAGCCAGAACCTGAACCCAAATCTGAGCCTGAGCTGCTGCAACATGAGTCAGAGGTGTGTGAGAGCACTGAAATAATATTCATCACACAGTGTGACCTGTTACGACCAACATGCATCAGTCATATATGAATAATACATTATCTCGAATAGTAATGGTAATGGTCTTGTTATTCCCCTCTAGGGTTCCTCGCAAAACGGCGTCTCTCCATCATCTCCAGAAGGTGGGGAGACTATATTGGCACCTCCAAGTGTTGCCTCCCTATTGGACATCTCTCTCCCTGGCCCCCCAGATGAATCCCTGCCCCCGGGAGATCCTCACACTCATATCAGCGACTCAATTATTGAGCTTGCTATCAGCTCTGCACACTATGGTGGGTCTGGGAGAATGGCTTAGAACGTTGTATGAGGTGATATGAACCAGATTTCATGACATTTCATGACTGTTAATCATGTGAACAAAACGCTGGCAAGTAGTCCTGTACCTAGGGCGTTTAACGTTTTGTACAATTGTAAATGATTGAAAAGGTTTTATAATTAGCAGAAAAATACGTCCTAGTTAATTAAGAATTAGGTTATTTCATTGCTTTAGTACTACAGCAAACTTGGTCACCCTATCTTGGATAAAGAAAAACCTAGTCAACCTGTTTTTATCCCCAACTACTCTCAGAGAGTACAAGCGTTTGTCCCTGGACAGGATGTTGGTTCATCAAAAGGACAGGGTTTGCTGTTGCAGTGCTGGGAATGATCCCCCAACTGTTCACTCCTTCCATGGACACGGCCATTTGTTGTCCACATGATCTAGCATATATTGATACGATCCCCTAACTTAAAGACACACTGACAGTGTTGCTTTTCAGCAGTAAACATTATTAAATAAAGTACCACCGGAAGGAATTTTTTAACTTTGTCTCGTATGTAAAATGAGACTCGTTATGTTTCTTGTTTTATAGGTGATGGACAAGCTCTTTCCCCTCCCAAGCTTAATGGAAGTGATCGGTCGAAGCTCCTTCCCTCCCTCAGTGACAGCCCAGCCCACAGTTGGATACCTTCGCCCACACACGATCCCCAGTGGTACCCCAGTGACTCTAGTGACTCGACCCTGGGCTGTCTGCTATGTGAGTAATGTACAGCAGTCACTGACTGAACTTTCGCTTTTAATTGAGTTATATTTGATACTTGTGACTATCGGAACAATGATTACTGAAAGCGTGTTAGTAGACATTCAGTGCCACTGCTGTTCCATCAGTGGTTAATCAGTCTTCTGTCTCTGTTTCCTCACCATAGCAAGTCTGGTGTCACCAGATAAAACTCGTAGGACTGTACTCCCCCCTGTAGGCCCCTCCAGTGGTACTGCCTTACTTGGTCCCAGCCTACTTGACAGCAACTCCCATGATTCCTTTCAGGCTCGAGGTCTGCCTGATGTAGTCGAGGTGAGAGCCTGTATCTGTGTTTAAATCTTCATAGCTTTATACAGGCTACATTGCTGCACATGACCAGTTTTCTGCCTAAATCCATTTCTTCAATATTCTTTTGAGAAGTATGACAATGACAAATCAATAACAAAGTGTGTATGTATTGTACGCAGGCAGCTGACAAAATACACTGCTTACAAAATATTATTGTAATGAATGTAATCATTGTGGAGACCTTCAGTTCAATCTCTTTTAAATGGCTCTTAAAAGTATTAAATGTATTCATTATGATCTAAATTGTTATCTGTTTGTATGGTTGTGTATTGCTGTTTTAATAGAAAAACAAAGAAGTTATATACTGTTATAAAAATAGGGTCACTATTATAATATCAATCCCAAACACCCTGCATGCTGGAAGCAGATGACAAGATCTGCAAAATCATTAGTAAGAACGTTTCTTATTAAAAAAGAAACAGCAACACAATTGGGAAAGTAAACTACAAAACAGACTGTATGAAATTGAGACGACCATAGGAAAATTCTGCTGACGGTTATAAAGTACTTAATCAAGCTATCAGTACAAGATGCTGCATTGGACACTCAAAGCTGTCACACAAACACACTCTCACAGGTGAAGATGCCCAATTTGCCTACTTTGTAAAGCTGCGCCAACGATTAAACTTATCCTAATGAACTGCTCAGTCTGAGCATGGAAACACAAAAAACGTAAACAACTTACTTAAAAATACTTCACCAGGGAAACTTTTACAATTTAACAAATTTTTAAATTAGAAAACGTCTTTTATAATCTCTATTTTAAATGTAGCCTGACAGGGAAAATATTTAACCGATTGACACACTTATATCGTTTGTATGTGTTAATTGAAATGTAACACATGTAAATATAAAACTGTATTTTAAAACGACACAGAATAAGAATATAACTTATACTTTGCCATATAGATCGCATTTAATGTGATATGGTATAAAATACAAACACAAATTCCAGATGCTTGACTTCCTATATAGGATCATGTCTTATGTTGTAATTAATTTGTTGAGACGCTCGTTCAGGTCTGTGATCATAATGCCTCTGCATACCATCTGATCCTGTGTGCAGGTGGATAATCAGCTGGCCTGCATGATGAGCGAGAACAGCGTCGACTACATCGCCCGCTTCAATGATCTGGCCCAGGAACTGTCCGTCTCGGATACGAGCCTACCTCCTCCCTGAATGAGGTGTAGAGCTGGATCGAGGAGAAGCTCCGAAAACCACTGTGTGGAAGAGTGCTGCCGGAATTCCGGTTTCTTCTGTTAGAAGGAGAGAATGTGTGTGAGAGTTTCAGCTTGATGAAAGTGCAATAATGACTGTATGTGGTGGTGGTAGTAGTGGAAAGGGGTGTAACTGGCCCATTTTCTGGCCCATGAGCTGCACGTGAGCAACTGTTTCAACAAATGTGTTTACAAAGAAACCTCATGTATAGAAGAGTAAGATGCCATATCAGAACAAACATTGCCTCCTGTAGATCTGTTTGCTTCCTTTAATGTTCGTCTCATTCTGTTTGTATGTGAGTGTGAACCATGGATACTGTTCCGCCTCTTGTCTTGGTGACATTGTTTCTTTATAGATCCTATAGATCTGTCCTTTCTTTTCACCCAGTGAGGTTTTAAAAAAGCCATACATGTGTACAGAGTACACACCATCCATGTACAGTCTGTCCTTAACTTCATAGTCTGAATTTATCTAAAGGCACTGCTAGAAGGGTTTATATTTATTATAAAATACTAGAACGAATAATACTAAGATTTGGAAGATTCACCAACACTAAAAACTACTTAGCAAAACAAACTATGCTTCAATAAGGATGAAAGTTTATCTTGATTTTTAACCCAGAGACTCCATGTTGAAAAAAAAAAAACCTTGACTGTACTTTGACGTTGGTGTTTTTCTTCTTCTATCTGCCACTCCTACTCAATCCTGATCTGCATAGTAGATTTGTCACAGGTTTTATGCCAAATGCCTTTCCTGACCCGACCCTCCCCATTATCCTCAATTGGGACTGAGCGCCCACAATGGCAGGGTTAATTGACTATGCGTTGTTGTTTAATATTAAACACTAAGTTTTAATGTATGAATTTGAACCCAATCATTGATGTGACTCTTCTGTCTGTGATGGAAGGAATGTTGTAAATAGACCATAACAGATTCCAGTGTTTACTCTGCTTTTTGTAACATAATGTAAATTATTTGGATTATTTATTAATTTACATGTTGCAGTAGTGTTTCCTTTTTTATTTACAAGCATCTAAAGCCGCTTTGCTGTTTTAAAGTTTTCTGCATTTGTACAAAGAGGGGTTTTATGCCTCCATGTAAATAGAGAGTTCAAACAAATTTGGCTCTTGGTGTCCCTTAATGCTTCCACATTTAGCTTTTTTTAATACAAGTCAGGAATTCAACTTTCTCTTTGTGAATTGACAAGTGTTTTGGAGAACTCTATGCAAAGATCTATGTTACCATGCAAAATAAAGTTGAGTATAGGAGGAATCCTTTGGTCAGTTAAGTCTGTATTCAATGGCCTATACAAACAGCATACATCACTGCTTTGAGAATGACCCACCACTGATCATCCACCGGTGATGCACCGGGTTCCCGTTCAGTGTGTGTGTGTTCATCTGTACACTCTGAATTCCAATGTGAGCTAGAAAACAGTAAATGGATGGAAAGCTAATAATAAGGCTAGAAAATAGTAGAGTAATTGTGCTGGCAGGTGAACGACATTCACAGTGACAAATTGCTGTTCGAATTGGTTGCAGTCAGAGGAGTGTAAGTGGCATCCTGAGGAAATCAAGGAAAGGAAATGCTGGCAGAGAGCTACAAGAAGGAAAACATTTGTTTAGAAAGAGCATGAAAGGTTTGAGGCAGGGGCGTGGTAGTGGGGTGAAAAGTGGAACTGAGTTACCAGGGCCCCAAATCGGGGAAGGGCCCTTGAAGTCTGGAATTTAATTTTAATTTAAATATCACAATAAATGTTGCTAACTCATGTAGTGTTTTGGGTAAAGAAACTGGTTGATTGGTGGATTTAATTATGTTCTAGCCTACATATTGTGTCAGGCACAGACACCCTCACCCCTTGCATGAAATGGTTTAGCGCATTTCATTCTGTTAAAGCGGCAGTACGTATTGAATCAGGCTGAGAAGGATGATGCTCAAGGAAGCTAAATAGGGTTTTCAGAAAAGACAAGAGGCAGGCAAGAGATGAAAAAAAAGAAATAAGGGAAAGCAACTGTTAACACACGTCTTTCCCAAGAAAGGTGAGCCAAAATGTGGAAGCAAACAGACTACATTAAATAAACTCATGGTTATAAAACACTTTAATACCGCTATGACTGTCAGTACTAAAAACTGCATAACAGAAAATTAGAAATATGATTCTTTATCTGCAATCTGAGGTAAACCCTAAATGTTTTTGCATAGCCTACCACACTATTGAAACAGTATACTAAATTAATATTTATTATTGCGCCATAACATAAATAGGCTAATCTCGTCACTCAGCAGACCCATGTAATCTGTTCATAAGGAGAAGCTGCCAAATGCTAACTTTTGAATCACATGGCACTCAATTTAAGAAACTGTCAGAGGGTGATGCAGCATCAGGCGTATAGTTTAAAATGAAATCACATAATTTAATCTATTTATACTGTAATGTGTCAGAAGGTAAGAAAACTGGACTGGGATTGGATTTTTGGATCAAGAAGACCTGTCACTGTGAAGTTATTTTTGTTTTATGTAATAAATAGGCTACTTGATAAAACGCTGTTCTCTTTTGCCGGCTTTGAGGGGGGTCCACGGGCACTGCTGGTGCATAGGGCCCACTATTTGGTGCTACACCTCTGCTCGGGGGCCATGAAGTGATCTAGGGCCCCCCTGACAGGACCCAGGACCAGTCATGTTATTCCAATGTATTGTATATCATATGCCTATTGATGGGGATACATCAGTACTAGTCTGAACGTTCACACTGGGCCAGTCATGCTTTTGCATGTATTTGGAATGTGGAAGTACCTAAAGTAAATCCATACACACACACAAAAACAGGAGGAGTAGAAGGTTGGACTCAAACTGGGGCTCTCTGGAGCTGTGAGGGGACCCTGTTACCCGATTACACGTAGCGACCAAAGTGTAGGTTTAAAATGTGACTGTAAAATTCTGTTCGGTTTTAAACGTTTGGATTTGGTTTGGAGGACCTAGAGGATAAAAGAACAAGCAAACGTGGGGAATAAACCTAGAAATGACATTAACACATACATTTTTAACCTTAGGTACCTTTTTCAGGTGGTTCGCTTTTCTAGCATGGTGCATTCATATTGCAGAAATGAGTCACATTGAAATTTGGCTCCTGCAGAAGTTGTGTTAACCTGGAAAATTCAGGTGTACCCGATACTCTGACAGCACGAGGACACTGAATGAAAGGCAATAGTTCCGCCCTGCTTTATTCCTATTTGCCCATGCAGCAACGTCACTTCCGTATATAAGTCACGTAGATGGTGATTTGGGGTAAGTTTAAGCGGTACCGCGTGCACTGTAGTTATTTGGTTAAGTAGAAACCAAATGCTAAAGCCATTGGTAATGCAGAAGGTCCGTGGTTTAAACGACAGTCCTGTCAGACGTTAATGTCAAATTGACTCCCGTTCAATTATATGACGTGTTCAATTCTAGCCGAGTTGTTTAGCTTGTCTGCTACTGATTATTTTAGACTGTAAAAGCGTAACATTAGTATAACAACAAACCTTAAGATTAGACATTAAACAAGGGCAGACATGTTTGTTCTCGGTAATTCATAAAAGCCTACGGAAAGCAATAAGCATAAACCAAACCCGTTTGTTTGTACATTAAGACAAAGTAAAACAGGGGTTTCAACGGAGGCTTTGTTTATAAAGTGTTGCACTTCTAACCTACAATAAAAATGACCTTAACCTCGTGCAGCTGCAGGAATTTTCTCTTGGCGTACAATCTGACTGACATACTTTTAACGTTTATCGTTACATTTTAATTATATCCAGGACAATAGAACAGTACTGTTTTATACAAAAGACTGTTTCATGCCAGCATATTATTAAATAGTTAATTTACAACATTTGAAAGCACGTGTCTATAGATGTGTAATATAGATACATTATATATATATATATATATATATATATATATATATATATATATATATAAAACAATTACTTGTCTTTTGGTTTAATCTGTGAACAATGACCCCATTTCTGATTCTGAAAGCTTATATACAACCTCTAGAGTAAATTTCATTTGATTTATATCACTGAATTTTGTAGAATTATATATAATTAATTATGCTGAGGACAAAAAACCTTATCATATCTGCAGTTATACACAGAGATTTATGGCCCCTTTGCATATACAAGCCCAACATATTAATATCAGTTAATGTCCATTTAAAGTTATATATTACCTGAATTATCCGGGCAATAGTCCATTTGAAAACAGATAATAAAACCACGACTAACGCCACAGCACCCAGGAATCACTATGAAACAGAAACTCCTTAATTTACATTTTATATAAATTAAAGGGACTAGAGTAAAGAGAAGTAGATTAACGGCAAAGAGTCAAATTGATGTTTTAAACTTAACGTGAAACCTGAAATTGTTTATCTTACTTTGAACACATTCTAAAGCTTCACTATGTTGCGCAATTTCCTGATTGATTTGATTAGATATGATTAACTCTATCAGCTCATTATCAGGTCTTACAGTGTGACAGCAGAGTAATTGGAATTTTAACAGGCCAACTGGACACCAGAATGCAAGTTAAAATAAAGAGTTTATTTATCATGCATGTCTATGCTTGTATGTGCAGGTGAATGGACCGATTAATGGGTGTGGGACCGTTGGCTGCAGGAGCAGTTGGGCTGCTGCTGTTGTTGAGGATGATTCAGAGATCAAGAGGGCGGCAGATTTTGCAGGATAAAGTGGTGGTCATCACTGGTGCTAGTTCAGGTTTGGGCAAAGGTAAGTAAAAAGCATACTGTTCCCCCACTGACCCATCTTATCCTTTTCATGGTCACTGGGACTAAAAGTCTATCTTGTGAATTGTTATGATATTAAGTGACCTCTGATGTCACAATTTGTGCTAAACCTGTTTGGCAGGCCAGAAGTAGACCAAGCTTAGGTTAAGGTTCATTAGTGTGTCATAATTGCAGGATATAGTAGAGTACAATATTTGATTGTTGCGATTCAGATTTATTATGTACTATAAATGCTGTGTTTTCTCAGAATGCGCTCGGGTGTTTCATGCCACTGGGGCGCGGCTTATCCTCTGTGGACGGGACCAGAAGAGACTGCAGGAGGTTGTAGAGGAGTTAAGCGGTTGGACAGAGAGCAAAACAAAGGTACATAGGCACTTATGAAACAGTTGTTGGGTAAATATGGCAGGGTCGACATTATTATACCAGGCATATAAATATAATTCTGTGAAATATCATACCAGTTTAAAAATGTTATGAAAAATTAATAATAAATAGGGCGCCTGCACAGTAATCTATTCTGCCTGAGGTTTCTTAGTATTATAATGTGGGGGTCACCCCTGGTCAGTGTTTTACGATATGACCAACCTAACTTCAGTACTGAGGTGTACTGAGACTCTGGAGTCTCTGGCAAGGCAGAATGACCTTTGGTCAAGACAACTTTTGATTTTGACTCTGGGGTTGCAGTTTCGCACTCCTATACGATGTTTCGAAATTTTGTAATAGCTTTCTTTAACTTAAGATACTGCTTTCTTTATCACTTGAATTAATTAGTGTGCTGTCTGTAATTTTCTTCAGACCCATACACCCTGCACAGTGACTTTTGACCTTGGTGACACGGAGAGACTCACCAGGGCGGCAGAGGAAATTCTGAAGTGCCATGGCCATGTGGATGTCCTCATTAACAACGCAGGCGTCAGCTACCGCGGGACCATCCTGGACACGCATGTCTCTGTGCAGAAAGAAGTCATGGAGACAAACTACTTTGGCCCTGTTGCTCTTACACAAGGTAAGACTTCAGTACAGGTGGGTTTATGTGCACAGATTGCTAGGTATCTGCATTTTGAAGCGCCACAGTAAACGTGCCTGTGCATGTGGTTCACATCAGAAAGCAAGTCATCTCACCCTCACGTTTGAGTCGAATTAGCTGTTCCAGTCCAGGGAATAGAGTGCTGCACTTTGGCAAAAGTATTGAAATTATTAAAAAACACGAGGAGACTATTTTAGCTGTCAACATGTTCAAATCAGTGTTAATTTGTTGACGATGTGGTCCTGGAGTATCAACCGTGAAATGAATGATGTTTTTAAATGGTAGTGCTGGGACTCAAAATGAAATATCTCCTAATTTATGTGAGCAGTGTATATTGCAAGCAATGGTGGCTACATTTTGGATTTGCAATACGGAACAGTACAAGGAAACTGTATTTGCTGACTTGGCAAGATCTGCATGGCAATTTGTGCCTGTAACACAAAGAGCTAGATACGAGCTGACAACCCAAGAATGCATTTATTTATTAAGTCAGTCAAGGTGTGTTTTTGAAATCTGAATTTCATGTTTTAATTTTTCAGTTATTTGGGTTTTCGCAACCTCATAATTATTCAAATGAATTCAAATTTATTATGCATATATAAGGAGAGAAACGTTTACACAGGGAAAGCAGATCTATTATGCAGAAAAACATCCACCAAAGTATTAAAAAAAAAAGGGTAAATCTATTCGGTGAGTTGATGTTGAGCTCGATCCTGCTAACTTCATTCTCTCTGTCTTTTGTTTCCTCTGCTAGCCATTCTTCCCTTGATGGTGGAACGAGGCAGCGGGCATATCGTGGTCATCAGCAGTGTGCAGGGCAGAATTGCCATTCCTTACAGATCTGCTTGTGAGTATAAACACTTTTCTATTAGAGTGATATCGATGTAGCTTTTCACTGAAGCCCAAAGCAGGAGAAGTAGCTTGATGAGAAGATTCCTGTCGACCTCTTAATGCACAGTTCACATTTAAATTTTATACTTCTCTATATTGGAAGAGGGAATATATAATACCTCGTGCTGGAGGTGAAACTTTTTTGCTTTATAATACCACTTTTGTCAATCTACCGTGGTTAAGATAAGTGGGATTGGATGTACAGAAATATTAATTCATTTATTCATTTATTATTTAATCTAAATGGGGTCACGTGCCAGCCAGTGCCCACCCAGCAAATCTGGGTGTAAGGTCAGGAACAACTCTAGATGGGACACCAATCCAAGTATTTATACACTATTTTAAGTCTTTAAAACACAAAAAAAGTCTTTAAAAACCCTCCCCGACACTTTTACACTAGATAAACCTTTCTCATTCCCTTAATAACTGTAGTACAGCGTAAAAATGGTGGAGGCAAATGCAGCGTTCCGGAAAACAGGCTTTAATATTCAATATTGGCAGGCAGAAATTCAATATTGGCAGGCAGACCATCCAGGGTCGGAATACCTGGAAAATTCGGCAGTCAGGATTAAAAAAGGGTTCGGCGAGAAGTGAAAAACGAGAGGCGGAAAATGGGGTCGGCAACAGTAAATACAGCGATAATAGAAAAACAGTGGCGCTTAGAAAAACCGAGAGACTTAGCAACTGGTGTGTGAAAGAGGAGTGAATATATACGGTGTGTAATGAGGGGAATGAATGAGATTCAGGTGGAATTAATAAGAAGGTGACAGTGAAACACTCCTTCATAAAAGTTCATACAATACGATGTACAGTACGGCACTGTAAAATGTTTTGAACTCCTAAACGTACGTACGTACACGCGTACCGTCATAAAAATGTTACACAAAAAACTGTTTTACAGTAAACTCTTAAATATACATACATAGTTTTAAAAAAATGTATATGGGTACTCACTATTGAAGAAGATGCGTCCTCATGTATACGTTAACTATGTCACACGTACTACGCATGTGCAGAGTTCCGCAAAAACCCGCGAAACGGCGAAAATCCGCAATTTTTTTTCCATTAATATTTTTTTTGGGGGCGAGGCCGCGAAAGGTGAACCACGAAGTGGCGAGGGAACACCGTAATCATGTTTAAAGAAGCATTTAAAGATAAACATCTTTTGCGCATCAAAACCCAAATTTGAATGTAGAATGTGTTCCAATCAAGTTTAATTTCATTATGCTTTACCCTGCATAAGGCTCATTCTGAATGCCAAAGTTATTCCACTCTATTTTCCCACATGATCTTTCGGCAAGAAAAGTGATATTTAATCCAACGTGATTTTTTCTCTTTAAATGATGAAAAGATTGTATTATA
>JAUZST010003485.1:0-17130 GCA_034779995.1 Parotocinclus haroldoi | reverse complement strand
AACTTTTGATCTGTGATTTGTGTTCTATTCTGAATAAAATATTAGATGTTGGCACCTTCACATCATTGCATTCAGTTTTTATTCACAATTTGTTTAGTGTCCCAAATTTTTTGGAATTCGGTTTGTACCTTATATTGTACTAAATAGTATCAAAAAGGACAGCAACTGCGGTGTGCATTTGTAACAAATGTGACATGTTTCAACACTATTTAATACGGTGGTATATTAAACAGCACTGTATATGCTATCTAGCTTAGCATTGCCAAACAGTGGCTAGTTGCCATTAAGTCACCTTTGCATATCTGGATATTACCCACCAGCTTGATCACAAATTTGGAACAAATCAGTTTTAATTATGGTAGTATGTATTAACTCTAGATTGGGAAGAGTGATCAGATACAGTGGGGCAAAAAGTATCCAGTCAGCCACTGATGCTGTTCACTGTGCAAGTTCTCCTACTTAGAAAGATGAGGTCTGTACTTTTCACCATAGTTACACTTCAACTATGAGAGACAAAATCCAGAAAATCACATTGTAGGATTTCAAAAGAATTTATTTGTAAATTATGACACCCACAAACAAACAAGATTAGACTGGGGGAAAGTTGTTTTCTCTGATGAAGCTCCCTTTGTGACATGAATGATAAAATGGAAAATGATTGTGATTTCTTCAGGGAAGAAAAGGTGAGCATTACCATGAGTTACCTTCATCCAGAGGAGTGGGTTCGCTCACAAATAGCATGATTAAGGACTGGTATCAAAACAACTTCTCACAATGATTCAGGAGCAATTTGGAGATGAACAATACCTTTCCAGCATGATGAAGCAACATGTCACAATAAAAAAGTTATAACCAAGTGGCTCAGCAAACAAACAATTTAAATTTTGGATCAATGGCCAGTAAAACTCCCCAGATCTCAATCCCAGTAAAAAGCTGTGGTCAATCCTCAAAAAAAGTGTAGACAAAAAGTCTTAAAGAAGAATATCAACACTGCAAATATTAAGTCTTTATGTCTTTATTATGTCTATATTAAGTCTGTATTAAATCTTTATCTTTATATTAATCTTGATGCATTTATCAATAAACAGTACAAAAGTGTGGACTGCTTATATTGTACTTTATTACACCATATTAACATCTGACAAAAGGTTCTCAAAAATAACTCAGGCAGCAAACTTTGTGAAAATCAAAATTTGTGACATATTCTCAAAATGTTTTGCTACGACTGTACAACCAGAAAACACAGGACATTTTATAAACCCCCAATAAACTAGCAGCAAATAATACCACAATACCACAGGTATGGACTGCAATGCTAAATTGCCCAAAGAATGGAATGAACATAAGCGGACAAGAGAAATAAGAGGTGGCGTAGAGTGAAACTATTGGGTCTTTTCATTGAAAATATCTCGTTGTACCATTGCTAAAAGATTAAATTGAGGGCTAAGACTTTTAAATTCAGTAACAATTCTAATTTGAGAACTGGCCAAGTTGGGCATCTAGGCAGGTTATGTGTCTTATCGAAACAATTGACTATGTCCCAGTGATGGGAGGCAAGATGGGGGATGATCTCTTACACTGCAAGAGTAACCGCTGTCAAGCATAGCATTTCTATCAGTCTTATATGATTTTTGGCATGGATTCCAGATCTCCTGGTTGGGGATGAAATACTGATGCAGGGAGAATGAAAAAAGATGCCTCCAGGAAGCAAGCATTAATGCCATTAAAGTCTCATTTCAGAGAAGGTCTTCATTTAATATTTGATACCTAATATTTATAAAGTGTATTATAATATATATTTTCCTCTTTCACAGATAGTGGCACAGGTCTGGCACAGGGTTGGCAAAGGTCTGAGACCAGATAATCAGCCTAACAATTTGGGAGTTTGTTTATTTGTCTTCTTTAACGTTGCTATCGGCATCAGTGGCCATCTCAGCGACACACACAAGGTTATATCCATACAAAAGTTTATCTCAAGACTAGTCATATACAGTATATATATATATATATAGTCAATGCCAATTTGGAGTAATCAATTAACGTAATGCACATGTCTTTGGACTGTGGGAAGAAACCGGAGTACCCGAAATAAACAGGCACAGAGAGGACATGCAGACTCCACACAGAAAGGACCAATGTCGCTCCACCTTGGGATTGAACCCAGGACCTTCTTGCTATGAAAAATACATGCATTTCAGAATTGGTACATTCTACCTTTTGCTTTATACACAGCATGTACTCAAGCTGCCATTACTTCCACAAGTTTCTGTAAAATCTCTGTGTTATCCTAGAACAATTCACAATAGTGCAAAGAGCATCTTATGATGTTACTGAATGCTTAGCTTTCCTTGAGTGCCCCCGGGTAAAAATGTTTGATGGGGATTCGATCACGTGATTAAACGTCCATGACAATCATTGTTCCTTGATATCTTTTGGTGTTATAGTAGTTACCAGGCTTTGAGGTGTATTTTGGGTCATTATGCTGTTGCAGTGTGAATCCTTCTCCACAAAGATCCAAACAAGAATTTTCAATAGCCAAGAAATATTTAGTAACAAAGTATATTTTTAGTTTATTTTTATTACACACTGAAAACCAAAGTGCTTTACAATTAAAACCAACATTACTAGGCTCAGTAATCCAAATATACACAGACATACACTATATTGGCAAAAGTATTTGCTCACCCATCCAAATGATCTGAATCAGGTTTTCCAAGCACTTCCATGGCCACAGGTGTATAAAATTAAGCATATAGGCATGCAAACTGTTTTTACAAACATTTGTGAAAGAATAGGTGGCTCTCAGGAGGTCAGTGAATTCCAGAGTGGAACTGTGATAGGATTCCACCTGTGCAAAAAACCCAGTCATGAAATTTCCTCGCTCCTAAATATTCCAAAGTCAACTGTCAGCTGTGTTATAAGAAAATGTTTGGGAACGACAGCAACTCAGCCACAAAGTGGTAGCCCACGTAAACTGATGGAGATGATGAACAGTGCACAGAGAGCATCAAGGAATGGGTTTCCATGGTCGAGCAGCTGCATCCAAGCCTTACATCAAGTGCAATGCAAAGCATCGGATGCAGTGGTGTAAAGCACGCCGCCATTGGACTCTAGAGCAGTAGAGGCGCGTTCTCTGGAGTGACAAATCTGGCAATCTGATGGACGAGTCTGGGTTTGGCGGTTTGGTTTGATGAAGGGAAGTGAAGGGAACTCTAAATGCTTCAGCATACCAAGACATTTTGGACAATTCCATGCTCCCAACTTTGTGATAACAGTATGGAGCCGGCCCCTTCCTCCTCCTGCGCACCAGTCCACAAAGCAAGGTCCATAAAGACATGGATGGCAGAGTCTGGTGTGGATGAACTTGACTGGCCTGCACAGAGTCCTGACCTCAACCCGATAGAGCGGAGACTAAGAGCCAGGCCTTCTCGTCCAACAATAGTGTGTGACCTCATTAATGCGCCTCTGGAAGAATGGTAAAAAATCCCCCTTAACACACTCCTAAACCTTATGGACAGCCTTCCCAGAAGAGTTGAAGCTGTTCTAGCTGCAAAGGGTGGACCAACATCATATTGAACGCTATTGGAGCTCATGCGAGTCAAGGCAGGTGGGCAAATACTTCTGGCAATATAGTGTGTGTACACGTACACACACGTACACACAGTCAATGCCAATTTAGAGTAATCAATTAACCAAAAAGGCATGTCTTTGATCTGTAGGAGGAAACCGAAGTCTTCATAATAGTGTAATATGTCTACATACTATTTTGATTAAGTACATCTATTTATTAAACAACATTACATAAATTCCATTGGTATTCCTATAAGCTTGAAAATAATAGTTGCATGTAGGTCCGTCATAATAGTTTAGCTCACAGTTAGTTGCCATATAAATAACTGGCCATATAATAAGTAAAGATTTAATTGCATGTTTAACTGAATGTAACTAATGAAGTACAAGCCTAAAGCGACTAAACGGCCATCTTGCTTAAGAGCCATGTTTAATTTGGAGATAATACTGATTAAATGATGTTCAAATGATGCACTGCATATACACACACCCATATCCTCACACAAATGCCTACAAATATACAAAAACAGAACTGCAGAACCTCATTCGGCTGGCATATGCCAAAAATACAGAATTTCCTACACATAATAACAAATACACAAACATTACTAAAGCACTGTCCTCCAACTGCCCTCTATGTTACAGGACCAACAAAGAAGGACAAACATTTTATTCAAGCTTTGTTGCCTCAACCCTACAACAAATTCACATTCTGCAGACATTTACTAATTTACTAACTAGTTGGTTTAGACCTACAGACATCTAAATAATGGAAACCCTTTATTCTACTGTGCTACATTTATATTTAGGTGGATTTAGGCTAGGTACTGTTTTTGTATTCATCACTATTTATTTGTACTTCCACACAAATGACTTCACTCCAAAGTGTAAGGGAAATAACAAAAGATATATAAAACATTTAAGCACTGAAGTCACACAGGAATGTAATACATTATATAAAATAATAAAAGGTTGAGATGATTTTCTATTTACTGATCACTATCATGATTACGGGTGTTTTTTTAAAAGGTTATAAATAATCTCATGGGTCCAGGCCTTCACAAAATGAAATCAGTGACTAAACTCTGTGCCTTGTCCTTCGATGGATGACAGATTTTATTCAATTAGAATTCTACGGCAAATTGGGGGGGGCTTTGTGTGCGTCAGTGTACGTTGGGGTTTCCACAGAAAAGGCAAATGAAAGCTGTTGCACAATTAAAACTTAAGAATATACGTAACGCATTTTACCTATAATAATTACACTGTAAAGGTGATTTGACACCATTTCATTTTGTTCAGTTAGCACTTACAGTTTTGTAATTGCAATGCTTAAAATAACTTCCAATGCACTTTGGAAGCAAAAGACTTTGTGCTGTAATGCTGTAGCACACCTCCAAAGTACGCAACACAGCACAGAAGCCCTGGTTCTCAGCGACTGAATGCAGATGCAAATCCCAGAGAGTTAAATTCACAACAGAATTTGTTATTCACTTCACTCTTTTAGAGTTGGGTGGAAGTGCTTGTTCATCTTTGTCTCTGTTACAGAGCAGTAGATAAATCCATATAGTGTACTCGCTTGCTCTGTGCACAAAACAGACCCTGTATTTCCATGTTCCAATTGATGCACTGATGCATTGATGACTTGTGTTAACCATGGTAAGAAGTGGTGTCATCTTTGTATTCCAGATCTTTTTGGGAGATCTGGACGTATACGTCAAAACAAAGATGTAAAAGGACCATCCAGACTTATCAGCCACAAGGTCAAAAGCCAGGGGTAATCATAGTATGGAACACTGCCAGTGCCCTAAACACAGGTCATTTACACTGCTATGATGGCAGCATTAATGCAGAAAAATACAATGAGATCTTAGAGCAACATAAGGGAAACGTCATCTTTTCCAGGGACATCCATGCATTTTTTAACAAGACAGTGCGAAACCACATGCTGCACACATTACAAATTCATGGCTGCAGAAGAAGAGGGTGCGGGTACTGACCTGTCCTCAATGGAGAATGTGTGGAGAATTATTTAACAAAAAATGCAATAATGATGGCCGCGTATTGTTGCACATCTTAAAACGTGTTTGCAGGAAGAAAAGAGCAAAACACCTGAAACACTTAATACTCACATATGAAAAAACATCTTTTAACTGTTTTTACATTTTTTTTTCCAATTGCTGGCACTATGCACTGCTATGCATGCACACACTATGCATGTGCATAGCGCAATTATTTCAACTGGCACACAGGGAGCAAAACCTCTTCTCAAGTCTCCAAAACTCTAAAGACATTTTCTGCTTTACACACATTTTGCAACTCAAAATAGCACTTTTTAAATGCACTGAACATGGTTCTCTACATAAGACACAACAATCTGACATAAAGTCACATATTTGCCATAACAAAACACTGCCATTCAAAATGACACTACATGACCTAATTGACCAATATATAGGCCACCTGGTCAAACACCTCATTGGTTCATTGTTACCACTGCAATCAGGAAGTAAGCACTATAAAAAGACCACAGGTGAGCACCTTTTTTTTTTTTTACAACAACAATGGAAGACGTTGCAGAGAGAGGAAAAGGGAGGGTGAGAATGAGAGGGGGAGGAAGAGTGAGAGGTAGGGGTAGAGCTGGTAGAGGAGTTTGAGGCCATAGAAAACAACTTTCAAAATGAAATCAGAGCAACCCATGTCGATCATGTCATCAACCATGGGCTGGCAATGCGACAGGCTGGACAAAGAGTGCAGCCCAATTTGACCAGTTTTACTGCCGCCTCTGTCATTCGGACATTTAGACTGGAAAACAGGTATGTAACCAAATTTTTTTCACACTGTGTAGTACACCCAATGTCATATTGCATCAGTTAGGTGACACCTGTGTACTTCATGAATGGCTTAAATTGTCCAAGCCCTATATTGAATTGTCCTATATTTTTGAGAACTGAGAGACACAATCATGGTGGAGGAAGGGGCCAAATGTTCACCGGGGTACAGGAAGATGCAATTGTAAACTTGGTTAGGGAAAATAAATCAGATTTCGAGAAATTCAAAGCCACATCATCCAAGACAAAACCATATTCAACAACATTCAACGAGTCAGTCTGTCCACATTGGCTCGCTTTCTCAGGCGAAACCAAATCAGAATGAAACAACTTTATAAAGTGCCTTTTGAGAGAAACTCTCAAAGAAACAAACAGCTCAGACGAGCATATGTGGATGAAAGTACAATATTGACTGCCGTACACACATTGTTTCCCAGTGCACTGAATAACACCATATATATGGAGTTTTGTTCTTTGTTTTCAGCAAATACTGGAAATGGATGCTCATGCAATCCCACACGAGTTCATCTTTATAGATGAGGCTGGCTTCAACCTAGCAAAGACCAGAAGAAGGGGAACAAACATCATTGGCCACAGAGCCAATATATATATATATATGCATAGATATAGATGTTCCTGGCCAGCGTTGTGGGAATATCACCAATCTCCAATACGCATGGTGTCCTCCACCGTCATGCCAACCTTGGACCATACAACATATTCTCACATTTCTGGACAGACTCCACACCATTCTCATACCACCAGTGTGTATGAATGGGACAGTGTGAGCTTTCACCATGCAGCCCCAGTCAAGACCTGGTTTGCTGACCACCCATCATTTCTTTTGCAATACCTAATAAGAGTTCTTTTCAGCATGGCGGTGGAAGGTATACGACCAGCAGCCCTTTGTGCGCATGCCTCTTTTGCAGGCTATAGAAGAGGCATGTGATTAAATTGATGTGGGTGCGATTTAGGGGTGGATAAGGCACTCAAGGCGCTTCTTCCCTCGATGTCTGGCAATGGAAGATGTTGCCTGCGATGTGGACGAGGCGTTGTGGCCAGAGCCAGCTGTACGGCAAGAGGCTGCCTAATTATTTTTCATTTTTTTATTTGTTCTGTAATTTTCATTTTACTGTTGTGAGCATATTTTTGTTCACTCCAGTGTAAATATACCTTCTGTGCATATGTTGCACTGACTTGTTTGGTGAAAAATAAAAAAATAACAACAGCATGTGCGTGTATCTGCCAATATTTCTGTGCATGTTTTTACAATCCGAAGAACTTTCTACAATTGGAACCATTTTAGTATTGTGGCAAAGCTTACTAAAGATGAGGGTGTTTTCCTTATGCCCAACAGTGAGTAGTTGTCTTGTCAAAAAAAAGTGTGGCCATTTGGTTCAAAAGTTTGATAATGCTATATGTAGTTTTGGTTTGCAGTTTTTCATTTTGCAAGATTGCATTCGCTTAGGAAACAGAATTATAAAGGCAGTAAATTACTTTGTAAGGCTGAATTACAGTGGCAAAAATGCAGTTAAATCACATCAAATCTAATTATATAGCGCTGTTTACAATGGAGAATTTTCTCAAATCAGTTTTAAAATCTTATATTATCTTAAAAGGTCAATTCCAAGTTGAGCAAGCCTAGGGCGACAGTGGAAAGGAAAAACTCCCTGAAAGCAGAAGGAAGAAACCTCCATAGGTGGCCTAGATGGTAATTAAGTAAATACTTAAAAGTATATTAAAGTAATAGTAAAAGTAAGTAATACAATTTAAATCAATATTAATATTTAAGTTAGTAATAAAATAAGTAACAAAACAAGTAACAAAACAGATTTTAACAGGTAAATCAGTCCTCAGTGGGAGGTCCTTGGAGGTACATCACTAATATTTGTTTTCATGGCAGGGATTGACTGTAATTAATTGTAATTCATCTGGTCACTCTTCACAATCAACCATAAATAATTGATGCAGCAAACTTTGTGAAAACCAAAATTTGTTCCATTCTCAACATTTTAACTGTAGCTACTCTGCACTTGAGGGATGTCATGGTACCGGACATTTAGTTCGCTGTACCAATGCCACTAAAATTCAATACCACTTCAAAGTCAATACCACAACAACAAAAATAAACTAACTATATGCTGGGTTATGAATTTCTTTATTATGTTCTGCATTTTTCTGTATACATTAAATAATTATTACTCTGTAACCAGACTGTTAAACATTGGTTTTAATCCACACTTTAGATCAAAACCTAATCCATGAATATAAAATCAGCAACTGCTTTATCCAGTCTCCTCACTTTCATGGAAATTTATTATATTTTCTGTACATTAGAAATGACAATAAGTTGGTTGTCAGTCTTAATACCAAAATAGATCCAAATGTGATTTTTGGGATTTGTAACCATCAGAAAACCTTTTAAAACTTTTGCTATCCAGTTGGTACGGTCGGTTCTCATCGCATCCATATTGCATATACTACTTTATTAAACAATAATATTCATTTAAACATTTAGTACAACACTACACTGTACAATACAGTATTTCCTATATTTTTGTGTTTTATAAAATTCGACACACTCAACCAAACTAAATTTTTACTTAGAACATTATGCCTTCCAAGCCTTTGATTCTCTTTTCTGTCAGCAGGTGTCACAAGAGGTTGCTTCTACTAGTTTTCTGCCATTCAGATGTTAATTAGATTTTTTTCTCCATTCTAATTAAATCAGATGTTTATTGGGTGAGCATTTATTTAATTTCTCGAACACTACTGTAATGGTGTAAACAATGAGGGTGCTGAAGAAATGAAAAAAATCTACTGTGATCATAAAGAAATGCTGCCTTCAAATAAATGAGTCGCACAAAGTTGCCAAATCAATGATTCTGGGATGGGATGGGATGGGATGAAGCTATTGCTGGGGGCCGGGGGGAGTGGAACAGCAAAGTATATGAATGCTGTTACACAGGAAAAATGTAAAATTCATAACGCATTTCGCTGTAAAGGTGATTTGTCACCATTTTGTTCAATAAGACTTTTTGTAGTTTTAAAGAATGACAATGTTTGAAAAAAACTCAAGAAGGTTTGGACTCAAAAACGTGCACGTGTATCAGACATATTCTTAGCTTATTCTTAGATAACCACTAGTATAGACAGCGTTTAGTGAGGACAACCCACAGCTCCAGCGTCCCCTGTTCGATCCTGTCCTCGAACTCCATCTGTATGGGGTTTGCACGTCCACCCAGTGGGTTTACAATCAGTACTCCAGTTTCTTTCCACATCTCAAAGACGTGTGTGCCGGCTTGACTGCATTAATTGTGTAATTGTATGTGAGCTACAATGAACTGGCAGCCTGCTGTTCCTGCCTTGTGCCCTGTGCCACCAGCTAGACTACAATTAAGGTAAAAGGTAATTTAATGAATACGTGTATCAAAACAGACAAAAATAATACAATGTTTCTCTTATGTTATTATAAAGACAAAAACTTTTTTTTAAAACAAACATTACTTTTTACCGTTTTGTTTTTAAGCTGATATACCTTAAAGTCTGGGCCAAAGAAGGTCACCGGTGTTTAAAACTTTTTTTTTAATAAGGAAACCGCAACGATTTGGGAGCATTTTTTGGTGATGCAATAAATGATATTTATTTTTATTTCAAGTAATTTGATTTGTAATACTATTTTTGATATGACCTAGGGACGTAAAAAGTCCTTCTAACTGAAGAATCACCCTGCGGACACAGTATAACATGTTCAGACACATCTACGTGCAAAAAAGCCCTTTATTTTCAGGAACTAAAAACTAATCAGTAACGTGGTATACCAAAAGTATTCAACAAACAGATCTGCCACCCACAATCACAACAAACTTACATCTTATTTATAGGCATTTCCGTTTAAAACAGCTATAACAGAAGTTTTATCAAGCAGGTGAACCAGTCGTTTTCAGAGCAACACTTGTGTTTGCCTTTTTATGAGAAAATACAAGTGCAATGTCCGTTACGCTGTAAAACGTAACGCAGGACAGCAATGTTTCTCAGTCTTTACGGCGGCACTGTGCGTCCGCGATGAATAAAATTTCATAAAAAACTGATACGACGTTTCCGCGAACATTACAAGGTTGCCTTGCAGCCGCGATGTCATATTCATGTTCACCGCACAAAAGCCTTTAGCATCCGCGTTTCAGTTCCGACCGACCGAAAAACAACGAAATATCTATTTAATACAAACTAGTCTAGTTGTTGCGCTGGAAGAGGTGCAACTAATATCAACGTGTTCCACAATTACAAATTGTCATCGCCAAAACGTTAGGCTATTTGTTCAACTCCCACAGTTTGCTAGGCTCCGGAGCCCAAACATCGCACCGCGCTTTCGCCGCTTTGCTAGCGGCCCAGGCTGCGCCGTTCGCCTCTGAACAGAGCTACGAGACACCGCAGAGCAGCCGGCTTCAGTTCCGCTGCCTGCTCCGTCCCCTAAGCTCCACGTTCAGCCGCTTTGCGCTTTCGAAAGCTACCCGGTATGTAAACAGCTCCAAGAATCGCTTCCAGACACTTTTAAGTTCAAATAAAATTGATACAAAATGAGTAAACGCGCAACTTTTATTACGTCGTCCTAGCGAGAGTCGCAAGACGGAAGACTCGGCGCGGGCCTCTGAGCCGCAGCCAGCCGGTTCGTTTTCCTGGACCTCCTTTGTATAGTCGCCGCGATTAAACCAAAAATGAAACACATAAAGAATACAATCCAACTTCGGTGCACTTACCTGTACACTGTATAACGAACGCGTTAATGTCTTCGTATTACAGTTTTTCGGAATCACTCGCGAAATTAGCCTATTTCTTAAACCCTTCGGTCGCCACACTGCAGCCGCGCGCGTAGAAAATGCACGCTCTCGTGTAGCTGTGGCTTCCGACTTACCTTGGAGAGCTCACTTAAAGCTACAGTATCCCCACAAACCGGCCATGTTATAAATGAGCCACCACACGCACATTAATAACTTCTGATATTTCAGTAGTTTACAACAAACAACAAACAGACTACAGCTGGTGGCACAGGGCGCAAGGCAGGAACAACCACAGACAGGGTGCCAATCCATTGTAAAGACACTGGATTCACTTCAGAAACACTAATTAAAGTAACACACGTTTATGGAATGTGCAAGGAAAACAGATTACGTGGAGAACATGCAAACTTTTAGATTTATTCTAAGTGTTGCTACCAAGGAATGAGCTCACAAAATGGACACTAGTAGGATCTGGGATTATCCCTAGGACACCGGAGCACTGAGGCAGTCACACTAATCACTACATCACCATGCCACCCTGAATGCTTCTAACTTTACTGTTATAAAATATACAGTAAATGCTTAGCTGAACATTCAAAACCATCAGTCAACATGCACTCACTGAGCACTTACTCACCCTTAAGTTTATTATTACACAATTTCTCCAGATTTTTCAGTTGCACTTCCATGCTGTATATTTGCTATTGTACCACATCATAAAGATGCTCTGTCGGATTCAGATCCTGACAGGAAAGGCCACTGAAGAATACTGATACCCTTGTTCATGCCTCCTTGTTCTTTTGCTGGTTGTCTTGGTGCATTATTAAGATGAAAGCAGCCATTAAAAGATGGAAAAAAACAGGTATTGGGGATGCACATGGTAAACAACAATACTCGTATAGACTATGGGGATTAAAGTAATGATTGATTGCCATGAACATACCCACAGTGTGTTAAAAACATTCCCCACATCATTTCGCCACCTCCACTGAGTCCACAGATTTATGCTGCTGTTGGCACCAAATTATGACCCTGCCATCCGTGTTAATTGGGTGACATTTTTAACTCTTCTGTTTTGGTGAACCTATTCCCACAGCCACTTCAGGTTCATGTTCCTGGTTGACAGACGTGGAATTGTTCTGCAATTGTAGCCTATCAAGTTGACACTTTTCTGAGTTACCATAGTCTCTGTGTTAGCTTAAACCAGTCTGGCCTTTTCAGTTGAACTCTCTTATCAACAGTGTATTTCCATCTGCTGAACTGCTGCTCACCGGATGTTTTTTTCTTTATTGCATCATTCTATGTAAACTCTGGTTTGACTGGTGTGAATGAAACATTAGGAGACTAACAGAACAGGCCACCTGGCATGAAAAATCATACCATGATCAAAATCTCCGTGACCATATTTATTCCATTCTGATGGTTGATGTGAGTATTGCCTGAATTTCTGAATTTCATTCATTTATGCACTACAATTAGATATTAAGATAACTATAGGTCTTCATTTTTTCCTAATCAATGCGCAGTGAGTGTTGGTTCGAATAGACAGAAAATGTGTCTGCCAATTCAAGAAACACAATATATCCATAACTGAGGAAACTTGAACTGGGATTGCATATGTTAATGTTGGATTTGTATAATGTCTAATGTCATTGTTTTCATCCTTATATACCACATATGAGTGTATGAGTGCTAACAAAATAAGTAAGGATAAACCAGAATAATTTATTTACCTTCCCTATGATAGAAAAAAACTTCATACCCTGTCTGAATCCTTGATTTTTGTCATATCTTCAGAATGAATATAAGCTTAATTCCACATTCTGTTTCTCAAAATAATAATTTGATTATATTTCATTCATTCTTTCACTTTCTTATCTGCTTAATCCTGGATAGGATTGCAGGAAAGTCACTACCTAGCTGCTCACATTAGTCAAATAGATCGCCTAATATGAGTACACCCTTAATGTCTGGTTTGGATAAGTGATCAACCAGTTTAAAGTACAATATCTCACAAACGTGAGACCCCTCGCATTTCATTATACTTTTTCATGGGACAACACTAACGATATGACAAGTTGATACAGTGTAAAGTAGTCAGTCTACAGCTTATGAAACAGTGTAAACTTGCTGTGCCCCAAAATACCTAAACACAGAGCCAATAATATAATAACTGCTGGTAACAAAAGTAAGTACATTTTCACATATTGTGTCCAAAGTGTCAATATTTTGTGCAGTCACCATTGTTGTCCGGCACTAACTCTCTTGGTCATGGAGTTCACTAGAGTTTCACAGGTTGCCCCTGGAATCCTCTCACACTCCTCACAGTACATGTTGGTATTCACGATTTCATCAATGAACTGTAGTTCCTCACAGCCGGCAGGACTCATGCAGCCTCAAAACATGACATTCCCACCACCATGCTTCACTTTAGGCAAGACACACTTACATGGTTCCAGTAATCTATGTCCTTAGTCTGCTTGTCTTCAGCAAACTGTGGATTTCTGTGCATCATCTTTAGAAAAGGCTTCTTTCTGGGACGATGGCTATGGAGACCAATTTGAAACAGTGTGGGGCATATGGTCTAAACACTGACAGGATGACCCCCATTCCTTTAACCTTTGCATCAATGCTAGCAGCACTCCTAAGTCTATTTTCAAAAGCCAACCTCTGGATATGATGATGAGCATGTGCACTCAACCTCTCTATGTAGAGCAACAATTCCTTTTTTCAGATCCCCAGAGAGTTCTTTTCCATGAGGCAGCACAGTGAACTTCCAGTGACCAGTATGATAGAATGCAAGAATGATAACACCAAATTTAACACATCTGTTTCCCATTCACACCTGACCTTGAAAGACTAACGAGTCATATGATACAGGGGAGGGCAAATTAATGGCTAATTTAGAACAATTTATCAATTTATCTTAGGGGTGTAGTCACTTTTTGTGAGGTTTAGACATTTCAATTTTATTTATATAGTGCTTTTTTTTACAATGTAACATTGTCTCAAAGCATCTTTACAGTAATACAAGACCTTAAAGGCCAATCCCAAGTTGAGCAAAACTGACATTAATGGCTGTGCGTTAAGTTATTTTGAGGGCACAGTAAATTTACACTGTTATACAAGCTGTAGAGTCACTACTTTACATTGTATCAAAGTGTCATAGTGTCAAATGTTGTCCACTGAAAAGATATAATAAAATAGCTATAATTATAGCTATTTTAAAAAATAGCATATATAGCCAGCCACCATTAAAATCACACAGGCCATAATCAACTGAAGTAGTTTTAATTACTTCAGAATACATCCAACTGCTCCGTGAGGATTCCACTATACTAGTTTTGTATGGTAACACATATAATTCTCCATGGATGGAAAGGTGCTTTCTAATTCAGATTCAGATTCAGAAAACTTTATTCATCCCCTAGGGGCAACTGAAGGCACGCAGAGCAACAAAGATGACAAGATGTAAATGAGAATAAATGAAGTAAATATACAGTAAAAAGTAAGTAGAGTAAAGTATACATTTATTTACATGGTATAAAGTGACTTACAGGATATGAATGATTGTGTGTGTGTGTGTGTGTGTGTATATATATATATATATATATATATATATATATACACATACGCATACATATACATTGAGAGTATTGAGCAGTATTGAGAGTTCAGTTAGTCGATTGATATTGATATTATGAGTGGCCATGGGAAAAGCTGTTGAAAGGCACAAGTTAGGAGAAGTATACCAAATATTTCCAAAACTTTATTTATCCCTAGAGTAGTTTTTCCCAAAGTGGGGGGTGTGCCCACTGGGGTCATGGAGCTATTGCAGGCGGCAGAGACAGGGGTGCAGCAGTGGAAATGAATAAAGTATGTTCGAACTCTACTATGTTACACAGTAAAAATTTAATAAACATAATGCCACTTTTTTTGTCACTTTTTTTTGTCACTTTTTTTGTCACTTGTAATAATTCCTCTGTCAAGGTGATATGGCACCTTTTATGGTAAGTTGCAGTTTTGCATGAATTACAATGTTCTAAGTAAATTTTAGTGAAGTGTGAAAGTAATCAACTTCTCTCTGTCAGAGTGTGGAAGGGGGCTTGAAAATATTCTTTTCTCCAAAATGGGACACCGCTGACCTAGGAGTACTGTTCAGTGAGTTATTATGAAGTGGAAAGTGTATAACACCACCAACATCTTGCTTAAATTAGGCCGTCCCTCCAAACTGGATGGCAGAGCCAGCATGATATTGATTAACAAGAGAAGCTTCCAAGAGGCCAGTGGCAATTTTGAACGAGTAATGAAAAAGTGCCACATGGAGTCTTGCTTTCTCTTCTGATACCACATCAGAGGGTTTTATGATCAGAAGAGTTAAAATTGAACTTTTTGGACTGATATCCAAACACTAACAGAAAAATCCAACATGTCTACTGTGAAGCAAGGCGGTTGCTGTCACTGATTGTGCACACCTGTCCCAGTTCAGCGAGGACTACTTATAAGCTTCGCTCGCGTTCATGCGGTGTGAAGCTTTCTTTGTTACACTTTATGATTAGGATTTTGTTTTGTGTTTGATGCAGGTGAGGTAGGATCTTCTATTGTCTCTTCCAGCCTTTGATCCTACCCGCCTGTCGTCTCGTTATGTTTTAGTTCTGCTTTACTTTCTGTTTATTAAGTTACAATAAACCTGGATTTTCCTACATGTTACGCAACATGTATAATTTCCTCTGAATTCCTACACCCTTCGTGACAGTTGCAACATTATGTTGTGGGGGTATTTTTGATCAGCAGGACTGCAAAAATAATGGATGAAGCTAGGTACACCCAAATTCTTGAGGAAAATCTGATTCCCCATGCTAGTTCACCTTCCAGCCAGGCAATGCCTTTAAACAAAGCAAAATGCAATGCAGTGGTTTAAGGATAGGTATGTGAATCAACCACAAATAGTACCTGATCTGTAGGGCTCCTGACCATTAGAGAATATTAGGCATTAGAGTATAAACAACAAGAAAACTATAAATGGATGAAATACAGTATATAATTGTAGAACTACAAAGTTTGGTGACAACTAAAACTTAAATAAAGAATAAGCAGCATATAAAATGAAAAACATAAAATGCCTAAGACTTTTGCACAGTGCTACAGTTATGAGCTGTCATTACCTTGCTTGCAGTGTGGCTGCTTTCTTTACATATTTGCACATGTCCATTAATCCATGGAAGAATAAACAGAAAGTGTTAACTGCTCAAGCTTTTGGAATGCTGGGGCATTATGGGAAATGCAGTGCCTGTTGTGATTTTGAGTGACATGTACTGTAGTTCAGAACAGCAGTAAAAATGCTTTGGTGGGCTGTGCTATGAAGCAAGATCAAATCCCCTGTGGATTCAATATGATAGCTGTGTAAAGTTAATCAGACATTCATGCCTGGTGCTTAATTGGTTCCAATCAGTCTTTCTTTAAAAAGGTCTGAGCGTCAGCTCTAGAGTAAATCATTATTTTGGTCATTTACATTCGTGAGTTTCAACATCTTCAGCATCACTAGTACGTAAGTAAGTAAGTAAGTAAGTAAAATTTTATTTATGTTGCACATTAATGCAAAAGTGCTTAATAATATAAAACCCTCCAATCACTAGCTTCAAACATAAAACATGCAATAACATTAACTCAGTCTTTAAATCCACAGTTCTACAGTTTAACAGCTGCCAAATGCTAAACATGCTGTTTTATATCAGATTCTATAATGCACTTTGAGCCAATGCAGGAATGCCAGGATTGGACTGATGTAATGAAACATTATTTTTAAAGACAGGAGGAGATACTAAAAGCGTTTAGTTCATTGACCTAAACCAGATTTCAACACTTTCATTTTTGGTAAACAGTTTGCATTTACTTAGCTTGCTTTAGTTTAAGGTTAAACCTTTACTAAGGAGATAACTGTAACATATATATAT
>JAUZST010003484.1:0-42996 GCA_034779995.1 Parotocinclus haroldoi | reverse complement strand
CAGCACTACTATAGCAGCATAGCTAAAGGGAGAGAACCAGAATGTAACAGCCAAGAGGCTTTTATAGTCTAAATCTATGCCTGTGTGGAATTCTAACATCCCAAAGATTTATTAGTTCATCTGCCATCTGGTGTGTGTGTGTGCGTGTGCGTGTGTGCGTGTGTGCGTGTGTGCGTGTTTTATATTTGGTTGTTTATTTAGCTCCTGTGTTTTTGAAGCCCATCCAAAGCCAAAGGACAGTCAAAATGAATGATTTAAATCAATCGAAATCTAAAGAAAGCCACCCATCGCTAAACTGCCAGTGACCGTGGCTGGAGTAATTGAGATGGCACGACGCCTCAAACCTGCCACAGCAGCGGGCGCTTGCTGTTCTGCCCGCAGGTCCAGAGAAGATGAATTGCGATTCCTGGGAGGGCCGAATCCCATCAGACCAAGAGACAGCAGGCAGAGCCTCGACTCCTCCAGCCGGCCTCTAATTGCCTCCTCCTGCTTTGATAAGCGTGCCCGGTGCAAACACACACCGAGCTCCTAATGGTAGCACGGAGCGCCGAGACCACATGACTCATCTGTCTGCTCCAGCTCGTTTTCGCCCCGCCGCCCCGGGCACTGAGTCCCCGAGGAGCCCCAGCGGCGCTCAGCCGAAACTGGCACGATCCTCGCCGGTCCAAGCTCACCTTCCAGGAACTTGCCAGTCTCTGCGTTACTAATCTTCTTATCGGAGGAAACGACAGCAGGCAGGTAGAGATCAGTGAACGTCAGCGGGGCCTGAGAGTTTGCCAACCCTTTAGGGTTTCACACGGGTCCTAAGGTAGATCCTGAGAACTCACTTGTCTCGTCGGTGCGTCTCCTGACATGAACTGCTCGCTTCAGGTTCCGGTCAGAACGTGGGTCCGTCGGTTGGGTCCCGTCTGCTGCCAGATCGACCTTAGGTTCCCCACGACCCAGAGCTTATTGCGCTAAATGGAAAGTCAGCTGATATACAATATATGGGCAAAAGTATCGGGACGTCCCCACGTTACGCCCACAGGAGCTTTTATGAAGTCCCATTCTAATCCCTCCTACAGGATTTTGGACTGTGTCTATGGGAATTCACCCAGGAGAGAATTGTTGAGGCCGGACACTGCTGTTGGACGAGATGTTCCAGCTCACGATTTCCGTTCAAGTTCATCCCAAATGGGTTCGACGGGGTTGCGTTCCAAGTTAAGCTCTTCCACACCAGACGCCAAACTTACCCAGCCACGCCTTTTTTCTTTGCACCGGAACACCGAAGTGGCCCTTCGGCAAACTGTTCCTACCAATGTGGAAGCGTAAAAATGGCCAAAACATCCCGGCATGCTGAGGCGCTAAGATGGAAAACACAAGCCCATAGCTTCATCCCTCCTCCACCATACTTTACGGTGCCGTTCCCCTGCCCAGACTCTGGCATCAGACTCCCACATGGACGTGGCTGCTGTTTTACAGCGGCGGCTGATTACATTCCGAACCAGTCAGTAAGGTATTAACCGAGTTTATTCCGAGCTGTAACGGGACCACGTTCTGAACGTGCGTTGGCTGAGGGTTGCATCATGCGCCGGATTTTGTGCCGAGGTTCGGTTCCTCGCTAAAACAGAGATGTTCGTGGAAACAATAAACTTTGGTTTAGCCATAAAGTGAAAGCATTTTTTCCGCTTTTTAATATGCAGAACGGCTCTGTGTGATCCCGAAGAAACAGCCCGAGGAGCTGCGACGACCCCGAACGTCTGGACGAGCGTATCAGGCTTCGGTAGGGACAGGACACAGGATGGTTTGGCGAGCCTCGTATAACCTTTTCCTTTTCCTTTCCTTTTTCTTTTGCTGCACTCCAACGCCTCATATTCATGCAATCTCAACGCACGGCCGTCCCCTCTCTAAGGTGTAAGCACGTCCCCCGTGCTTATGTAAGGTCTCACTTAACCGACGCGTTAGAGCTTCGTTAACGCTGGCAGAGGTTCGAGGTTCGAAACGCGAGGCGAAAAGCGTCGCCTCTGACTCACATCTCAGGTTCGAATGGCGCTGACATTCTCGTTCTCCGCCGCTTCCCTTTCCGCCTGCACCACGTCCGCGTTTCCACTTCCATTCGCTTCTGGCTCACACCATTATGATTTCACCACGGGCGGGAGCGTTTAACCTCCGTCCCGGCGTGGGTCCGCCGGGGTTGACGGGCGCCAGTGGGTGCCGCCCGGCTCGACATGTGCTCTGCTAATGCGTCTGGTAACGCAGGAATTACTGATGGATAGCACTTTAGCAAGAGGGAAGAAAACGATGGTATGACCTTTATGAGCTTTAAAACAGAACACCAAATGTTTGGTCCGTCCGAGGAACGAGGGCCCGGCTCCGTAATACGAACTGCCTCCCCCGAGCGTCGCCGCTGACCGCGCGCACCCCTTTAGGCCCACAGTCTGGATGCTCACGATGATGTCCCAAACATGGGCCCAAATCTATGAGGAACGTTTCCAGTGGCTCAGGGGATTCAAGGGGGTCCAAGGCGGTCCTAGTAAGGTCTTCTTTAAGGGCCCATTGTTAAAGGGACACGCAGGACGTTCTCCTGCAAAAGCTAGGTCATTTAAGCAGGGGAGCCCCAACGTTCAGGTCCAAATCAAAAACGGCCACACCTTCCTACCGCCCACTCCTAACCCTGTTGCGCCCCGTCTGTCAATAGGGCTGACTCACCGAAGGCCCGAGCGCCGCCCGCTTTGTACTTTTTGTTTGGCTCCCTTACAGGCTGAGGGCTAAATTGCAGACGCTGTGCTATGGAAGTGACATATTACTGTGTGCGCTGCGAAGACGTCTCGCCGGAATAAATTATGCAGATCGATGATGGACTGCCAGTCGCGCGGATGATGAATTCGAGCTTGGTGCCACATCCTGAATTGAGCAGGTCCTCATGAGGACAAGGCGCGAGCAGAAATAATGTAATCTTTCCGAATTGCCGGTTCCAAAGGTTGTTTTGTGCCTCTGCCTCCCTGCCAGCGTTAGGGCGAGTTTGTGTACGCCCACCCGAGCCTGTTCGTACGGAGATAGGGCCTGCCGGCTCTTCCCTGAAGGCTTTTCATTTTGGAGCATGCCTGTGGGGATTTACCCACAGACACACACTATTGCGGGATGGTTCTAGGATCTGAGCCTACCGCTCGGCTTGGATTCTCAACCTGCACAGGGCCTACGTGTGCGTATCTGCCATCTCAAGCACGCTGTGGAACACCACAAGTGGCCATCCACGTCCCCCTGAGCCCACCCTGGACACGCCTTGGTGACGTCATGGTCAGTTACCATAGTCACACGGTCAAAGTCAGGCCAAACTGATTTCCATAGCTCTTCTACGGTCTCAGAGCAGCTCTACGATATGATATGATCTTAAAAGGCCGATCCCAAACTGTCCAAGCCTGGGGCGACAGCGGCAAGGAAAATCCCTGAACGTAGAAGGAAGAAACCTTGGGAGGAACCAAGACTCCCTCCAACATCCAAAACACCGCGCATTTTGTGGAACCGAAATATAAACCTAGAACGGAATAGGATATTACTAATTTAAATTTACATTTTATTATTAATTTGTTATTTATTTTAAACTAATTTTCCTATAATTTAATATGCAGTTAGTATTTGTTTAATTAGCATCTGGGCCGCCCATGGAGGACGGGTCCCCTGTTGAGTCTCGGTTCCTCCCAAGGTTTCTTCCTACCATTTTAGGGAGTTTTTCCTTTCCACTGTCGCCCTAGGCTTGCTCACCTTGGGATCGGCCTTTTTAGATCATGTATAACTGTAAAGCTGCTTTGAGACGATTCTACGTTGTAAAAAACTCTATAGAAATAAAACTTGAATTGAATTGAATTGAATTGAATTGAATTTAAACCTGCTGGCTGCACACAACCAAGAGGGAATGAGCCCGGTTATTTACAGGTAATGCAGGGTGGCCTTTTGAACGCTTTAAACATTTAAGAACGTGCATCCAGCGCAGAGCGACTGGTAATAAAGTCGCGCCCTGGAATTGTCTTTCGTTCCTTTTTTTTTCACTATGAGTCTCTTCTTACGTTTGTTGGCATTTTGTAGATGTTTGGGGGTTCTCGCTTAACCTGGTGCTTGCGAGTTCCTGCCGCGGCGTCCACAGGGACTGAACTCTGACGGAGCCAGTCTGGGACTCGAATTGAATTTTCTTTTTCGTTGGAGCCTTTCCATATTTCGGCTGCTGCACCCCGACTCGTTGCCAGGTCACTTTGGGATGCGTTAGTAAATACGTGCAGGATATTATTACTGTGGAACTGTTCCTATTCCGTTTGACTGGAAGCATGGAGGAACCAAACCGATCGGTAATGCGTCGTGACCCCGCCTCTGCCCTCCTGTCTGAAGATCGTACGGAGAGGTTTAGAGCTCCTGCTCCTTCCCTGCACACGCCATATGAATCCCGCCAGCGCGCGTCAATCACGCAGCTCTTCGCAGAACATCCAGCTCCTCTGATTGATCTTCATCGAGCGAGAGGCTCAGAGCGAGATGAGGGCTTTGTTTTCTTCCATCGATCGCCCCGTGACATGCTGAAGACATCACTGGAGGACCTCGGCGAACAAAACGACGAGACGCGAGGCCTTGTGAGCCTGATAAAGATATGACGTTGAGCGTTCTGATGTTTGGGTTCTGCAGTGTTCCTCCCTCAATCCCAAAAATGGCCGGTCGGATGGGAACCGTCCAGTTCTGGACCAGGACTACTACCAAACGGAAGGCATAACTGGGCTATAGTGGACAGGGTAACGGACTACGGATCAGAAGGTCCAGGGTTCATGGATCGTTTTCAGCGCCTAGGCCAGCCCAAGCAGGTCGGGTCCCTTTGTGAATCCTGGTCCTCCCAAGGTTTCTTCCTTCTTTAGTTTTTCCTTGCCACTGTCGCCCTAGGTGTGCTCTAGTTGGGACTGGTCTGTATAGTTAGTATAGCACTGTAAAGCTGCTTTGAGACAATAGAAGAGCGACAGAAATAGACTTCCCTTTGACTTTGTGTGAAGGTGTGGTCTGTTGTGCTGGAGCGAGTGGATCATCAGTGGGCACAGCAGTGCTGCTGGAGTCTTAAAGCTCTGTTTGACCGCCTTACCTAGCTTACAGCTCATCGGTCGCTGCACGCTTTGCGTTTGTCGTTCTCTCACGGTGGAGGTGATGAGATGAGATGGAAGGCGGACCATTCCCGCTCCAGTGACGGTCCATCCTAGATGGCGCCGAGCCCAGAGGAGTGGGCGGAGCTTCTGGGCCTGGTTGTAACACGAGGCTTGTTTTTTTTTTTTTGTACAGTAAAGTTTTAAGCTGCGTTTGTGAACGTGACTCTGTGCTGTAGAGCTTGGTTAAGGTTGGATAAACTAATCCCTGACCCACGTGCTGACCCCGGTCTTGGTGCAGTGCCGTCTGAGGGAGGGGAGCGAGATCACCCCTATTCAGTTTGGGCCTTTAAGGACTGAAAATCCTCCAGATTCTGATTCTGTTTAATCCACGCCATGCTCTGTAGGGGCAGAAACACCGACCTCCCTTTCCCCTTCGTTGAGGGATGTCGTTCGATTTTTTTCCTCGCGCGTTTTGCGAATTTCCTCACGCAACGAAACGAGGCTAAATCCAAGACACGCCATGCTTTATGAAATGTGCTTTGGAGTTGTGTTTAAAGGTCACACCATCGGTACCGGGTCGTTAATGTGGGTCCCACTCGGCGGCTTTTTTTTTTTTTTTGTTATTCATCACGGCGCATAAAGACGCAATGAATCAGCCGCCCGGTAAGCGCGCTTAAATGTCCGTTTTAGTACATCAGGGCTCTAACAATCACCCGGCCGTCATGCGTGAGGGAGTTACCTGAGGCATGGTGTTGAATTCATGGCTTTTAGGTCAGCTAGAACATAAATCTGGGCGAGGCCCCTTATTAAGAAGGCTTCACAGTCAGAGCAGGAACAGGAAGCAGAGGCAGGCCATTGCAAAGTCGGGCCACCGCTCGGCTTTTGCTCATAAATCCTGCACGGGCCATCTCCACGAAAAACAGCAGGAACCCGCCTCGCTTCTAAAGAAGGGTCTCGGACGCGTCGCTGGTCCGGAGCCGACCGTGTGGGTGTGCCCCTCGGCACGTCCCCTTTCCGTTTGTTTACGTCCAGGCATGGACAGCATTAGTGCATCTTCCCTCCCAGGGAGAACGGCATTAAATGCAAACGAGCAAGCAGTAATTAATTCATGCACGCCGACTCTGCGTTCCCTAATTACTCTTTTTAATCACCGCGTACGCCTTAATGTGTTTTTATCCCACAGCGTATACGGGCGTAATTAGAAAATGTTTCAGGATTCTGTACGCCCCGCTCCGGTGCTGGGAAACATCCGTGAGCCGTATTGGGGCGAGTACGGGAGGCAAACAGGGAGATTTCGGAGGGATTTACTTCCCAGGATTTGCTTAAATCAGAGAGAATCACGTAACGGGGTTTCTATGGGAAGGGAAGCTTCCTCGCAGCAAGCTCAGAAGAACCGGGAAACGACCTGGTCCTTCTGGACGTACGAACCTTCATGGCACGGCAGAAGGACGTACAACACGGGCTTTTTATAGAACTGGACATGTTAGACGTGAACTGGATGATCTCAGACACTATAAAAACGAAAACACTAGAACACAACAGCGATTATCCACCCATCCATCCATTATCTTCCGCCTGTCCAGGGTTCGGGTCATGAGGCGCAGCGACCTAAGTGGAGAGGTCCGGACCTCCCTCTCCCCGGCCGCCTCCACCAGCTCTACCGGGAGGGGGGGGGGAATCCGAGGCGTTCCCAGGCCAGCTGGGCGATGTAATCCTGGGTCTTCCCCGGGATCCCCTCGGAGGTGGACTTGCCGAACCGCCTCAACTGGCTCCTCTGGACGCGGCGGACTAGCGGCTCTACTCTGAGTCTCTAAGGGAGAGTCCAGACACCCTGCATTCGCAATCTCGTTCTTTCGGTCATTACCCAAAGCTCATGGCCACAGGAGATGGTGGGGACGTAGATCGACCGGTAAATCATTGAGTACATAAATAAATACATGTCTGAGCATGAGGTACTTTTATTGTGAACGCCACGTGCAGGCTGTTATCCCGTATCGTTGCTATGCCAAAACCAGAGGGCGATGATTTGCAGGGAAATAAAACAAACAGAGGGCGAATAAAATAACGGGCGCTCAAAGGCGAAGAGTAATGAGCTATAGGTCGATTTTTCCATTTATTCATTCGTTATCTCCTGATTAATCCACACGGGGTGGCGGGCCAGCCGGTGCCCACCTGCCAACCCAAATGGGGGGTTGTCTCAAACACACACATACACACACACACGCACACAGTTACACACTAAGGGCCACTTCAGAGACACCACGTGACCTAACACGCATGTTTTTGGACTGTAGGAGGAAACCGGAGTACCCGGAGTAAACCCACGCGGACACGGGGAGGACGTGCAGACTCGGCACAGAAAGGACCCAGGCCGCCCCACGGAGCCCTCCTAACCCACCTCCCCCATCCCTTCCCCCCGTCCCGCCCTTAGGTCGATTTTTTGATTCTTTTTTTTTTAAGTTTATTAGTTGTTTTTTTTTTTTTATAGAAAGATTTCAGTTTAGAAACGGTTCCAAATGGTGGTCGTCGTGACTTGGAATGAGCAGGGATGACGACCGAGTTCATATTCCTATTCAAATCGATTTAAAAGCAGGTTTCAGCCGAGGCTGAGCAGGATGGTGCTTCTGTTCCTCACCCTGCCCCTCTGGTCGTTCTGTGTTCGCTCCTAGGTGAGGGATGGCAGACGTTTATGAGGTGAAGGCCGTCCAAAAAGCCAGGTCTCTCTCGCATCGCTGCTTTTATGAGTCCGAGCGAAGCGCTGCGGCTGCAAGTTTTCGAACCTGTTCGCTTTCTAGTCGGGCGCGTTCCGGAAATAATTACACTGTACTTCGGATTATGCCAGACCACGACATAACGCAAAAATAAACCCATAAATACGGCCACTGCGGTTTTTAAAGACCTGAAAAAGGAACTTGCATGTGCAGTACTTGGGATTCATCTCTTGCAGTTAAAAAAAACCAATCGAACTGCCTTTCCTGCTTTTAAAAGTGCTGCTCGTTTTTTGTTCACGCTGCCTGCCTGTTAAGCCATCTAATGCTGATCTCCTGAAGCAGTATAGCCCAGACTCCTCCCGAATGCGTACTGTTTTATAAGATTATCTGCACTAACACGACGCGTCACGACAAGTCTCGTTTTTTTTAATATGTATATTTCGTGTACCGACGTTTTCTTTCGTTATTGCCCTTCAAACGTGACGGCGTTTCAGTTTTAAAGGCGAAACAGCTGAGATGTTTTTTTTTAATCCCCTTGCCCTTTTTGCGCTCCACATCCAAAACTTGTCAAAATAAGAGCCTTAATCAACTAGCATTTATTCTTTAGCATTTATCTAAATAAACTTTATTCTTATTCCTGAGCTACTTTTTCTTTTACCTGAGCAGATTTTACTTAAGTCCTATTTTAAGTCATGTTTATTTCCATAGCGCTTTTTTTGTTTTGTTTCCTGTAATGGAGCGTCGTAAAAAAAAAAAAAGTGGCTTTACAACATGATGTTGTCTTAATATGATTGGCCGATCCCAAACTGAGCAAGCCTAGGGTGACAGTGGCAAGGAAAAACTCCTTAAAAGTTGTAAGGAAGAAACCTTTTTGAGAGGGCTCGAATAGAATATTTTATTACTTTTGTTATTATTATTATTATTATTATTATTATATTGTACATACGTTTCTTAAAGACTTGAGGATAGGTAAAATCGTCCTTTATCATAATGTTTATGTTTTTTTATACGTTTTGGGAACTTTGGGCTTCACGTACAATAACTGAGCTTTAAAAGCGCTTTAAAAAAAAACTTTACTCTTACTTACATCATTATAGTTTTTTGTATTTGCTGCTTGTTTTTGTTTTTTTTTTTTAATTGCTTTAACCCAATTTTCGCACCCTGGATGGGACAGCAGTTCCTCACATTCTGTATCGAACCCAGGTCCCTGTGGTGAATGGCTGGAGTATTGAAGTGCATCACCTCTCTTAGTATTAGTAGTATTATTAGACATTTTATGTTAGTCTCTGGTGGTCATTAGGAACTGCCTCACTGCCCCCGTAGAGAGAGCCTGCTGCCCTCCACAGGGTCGTTATAAACATCACGGGCGCTAAACTCCTGCTGGACGTTTAAAAGCTTCTGAGCCGCCGTTGCCTCACAGCTTTACTTTGTCAGGTTTGATCCTCGGCTCTGCTTATTCCCTCTGGACTCTAAATTGCCCCCAGGCGTGAATTGATGTCGGTGCCCGAGACTGTCACTTACAAAGCATTACACAAAATGGGCCTGAGTCAGGCCTCGGCGTCCCAGCAACCAGGATGAAGTGCTTACTAAAGAAAACGCTAGAGCAGATCGTAACGGGCGAAAGCTCGGACTCTTTAGCGAAAAGAGGTGCCTCGGGGTCGGATGTAATATGTATTTCGCTCCAGAGGCGGCGGACGGACGCCAGTGCTATTCCTCACCTGTCTGATCGTGGGGCTGGATTGTTGTTTGAGCGATTCCCGTTGGTCCGAACCTGGGTCTTGTCTGCCCTAAGTTGGTCTTTAGAGGTCATCAGTGTGCACGTGTTTCCAAAAAACCGAAATGGATTTAAAAATATCGAGCTTCCGGCTGGTTTTGATTTTAGGGATCAGTCAGAAATGTTACGGGGGGGTTATACAGCATCAGCAGCTTCGTCTCTTCCGTCCTGCTCCTTATTCTCCGTAGGGAAAATTGAAATCTATTTGCTTACTTATTTTATTACTAACCGAAATGTTATTATTGATTTTAATTATATGATTGACTTAATTTCAACTACGACTTTAATAGACTTTTAACTATTTACCTAATGAACGTCTGGGCCACCCACGGAGGGCGGGTCCCTTTTTGAGCCTTGGTTCCTCCCAAGGTTTCTCCCTTCCACTTTCAGGGATTTTCTCCTTGCCACTGTCGCCCCAGGCTTGCTCCATTTGGGATTGGTTTTTAAAATAATATAAGATTGTAAAGCTCTTTCGCTAAACATCGCCCGCGGCTGATCGGAGCTTCGTTCATGGATCTGTTATGTCCGGATCTTAAACCCGACCGAGCTGCTCATGACCTACAAACTCCGACTTTAACATTTCCTGCTCATAGTCACAGCTTCATATCAGACAGGGTCCCGGACGGACGGGATTTCTACCCTGCTGATGTCGGTGCGGTCGCTGCCCAACATGGACGAAGCGGCATCGGGGAAACTGGATCCCATCGTTTCTGGCCCAGGGTGTAGGTTTGGTCTAAACCACGGCAGGGAGCTCGTCAGCTACACTTTCGATTCCGTTCTGAACTACAAATCATAATTAGGACCTCACTTGAAACCCTGAAGATGCACCTGCTCCGGCTTCAACGTGCTCTGCATCTCTGACCTGCTGCTGTGTTTCTCGCATGCAAACGGTTTCATTAACGCTGACATTTTCGGACGGATTTCAACCCGTCGTTTGATACGTCCAACCATTTTAGCTCGGTGTGGCCGCTGGCTCGTTAGTGTACCCTTGTAACTTCTCATTTTTGATAGCATGATAGCTTATCTACGGAGTACGGAGAGTGTTTTGCATGGGCGTAATGAGCGTCCGTGCCCTGTGCAGGGCAGGCAGCAGAGCTGAGGCTGTTAGTCATCTGAAACTTTGGACTGACAGCCCTGATAACTTGCCGCTCTCGCCCTCCTCCTCGGTATCTGACAGCGAAGCCTTCCTGTCCATTTCAGCCAGTCAAATGCCAGTACGCTTATATTAATTCGATTTGAGACGCAGCCTCTGGAAGGGCGCCTGATATGGGAACCGTCTAATACGACAGAGCTGTCGTCGTTTTTAAAATTGATCCGATTGCCCTTTCGAAATCGACGGTCCGTCCTGGACGCCCCAGAGCCCAGAGGAGTGGGCGGAGCTTCTTGACCTGGTTATTAACACGAGGCTTGTTTTTTTTTTGTACAGTAGAGTTTTAAGCGGTGTTTGTGAACGTAACTCTTGATAAAGGTTGGATAAAGTAATCCCTGTTCTCTTGCAGTGCCCTCTGAGGGAGCGCAGTGAGATCACCCCTCTTCAGTTTAGGCTTGGCTAAGGTAAAGAAAAAAACGCCCTAAATATTATTCATATTATAAGGAAAATGTTAGGGTTCGCACTGCGAGCCTTTTTTGCGTTGTTCGCCGCGGTGCGTTATTTTACCCCGATCCCTTAGCGTTGCGTTTCCGTTTTCTCCCCACGTCCTTAATGACGTTTGTCTTGCGTTTCGTTTTGAGTGATCCCCTTGTCTGTTTTGCTTCGTTTTTATAGTCCGTTAAGGACTGTCTCCTGATCCCTGGAGTGGACCCCCGGATCCACGGTCATACCTGACCGTGTTTCGATCCTCGGCCGTAAAGGGCAGCCCCTGGATCTTCGGCCATAGCTGCCGTCTCTAGATCCCCGGCTCTGAAAGCCGTTCTTTATTTTTTCCCCCCTTTTTGTCCTTTTACTTTTTTTCTGTTCAGGCTACTTTTAGTTTTCTTTTTCTTTTTCTTTTTACGGGCTCGTTCGCGGTACCCCGGCTCCCATGGGTGCTGTTGCTGGACCCTCTGGCGCGAAGCCGTTAAGGCGGTACCGCGACCCCCGCCTTCGCCATGGGACCCAGCTTGTTCGCGAACCCCTGGGACCCTGTCGCCCTGGACCTCAAAGCAACGGACCCCAGCGGACTTTTAGCGCCCAGGCTGTTTGTGGACCCCTGGACAGCTGTGGAGTGGGCCCCTCGGCCCCACCACGGGACTCTGGACTCCAGGCTCAAAACCCCTACCGGACTTAGGTGTGAATTACGTTTGCGACTATCGTTTAAATGCCTGCTATGTTATTTATGTTTAAATAAATGTTCCTTGGTTTTCCCCGTATTTGTTGTCTGTCTGTGGATCCTGCACTATGGGCTCCGGTCTTAAAATCCGATAGGGATCCCGGGGATTTAGCGGGACCAGCAATGGTCTGGCGAGATCTCCGGGACGCCCTGTCGTAACAGAAAAGCCTTGGGAGGAACAAGAATAAGCATAATAATGTAATGAATATAATAAATGCAATAAAATATCATTTATAAGTACACTGAAGAGAATACAATATTACAAATAAATTTTATAATATAAAACTATAGGATATAAGACAATCATATGTCGTAATCATTTATGTAAATATTTATTCGGAATTAATTTCGGGCAGTTTTTAACCGATTTTTAACCTCATGCATGTCTTTGATTGGAACCTCTGGAGGAAACCAGAGTAGCAGGAGTACTCCACGTGGACGTATGCAAACTCCTCACAGTCCAGGGTCGGGTTCGACCTGGGGATTTCGGTACCACATGTCGAGGCAGAAGATGGGATCCGAAAAGGTTAAGCCATGAAAGAAACAAAAGTGGGTTTGCCTGTACTTGCGGTGTGAACGCAGCTAAAAACGTGCAAACGCAACCCTCATCCCGAAAACCGTTCTGGAAACCAAAGGCTCACGTCTTTCTCCCGCCCACAGGACGCAACCATAACCCCGAATTTCCAAAGAAGCCCCCCTGAAGAGCCGCACGGTGCTCGATGGAAGCCGTGCAGGAGCCGGTGTGTTTTGAGGACTTACGAATCGCTTCTAAATGTCAGAACGGAGCGAGTACTTCGTGTTCTTCCTGATCCTCGTGTTCAGCTGAACGAGTGGAAAACCTTGAGTCGTTTCTTTGTACGGCGAGACCTCTGTGCGTCTGAGACAAATGGCACTGGAGGAATAAGACGAGGGGAAACGCAGGTTGCCTAGCAGCAGCCTTACGAAGGTTTTGGCACCCCTGGTTTTCAAGTGAAATGATGTTAATGCAGCCTCGGCGGGAGGCAAAACTTTACGGCGCGCTTGTTCCTGTTTCATTGCGTGAATATTAAAACCTACCCAAGAAAGGTAAATAAACGGCTCCACACGCCGTGAGAAATCCACAAAACGTGTCCTGTAAATCCTTCTACCCAAACCCAGACCTGATCGGGGGGCACTCATGGTCCAACCCCTGAACCGTAACTCGGCTTTTGGAGGCCCTCGGTGAGGCGAACCAGGAATCAAGGACCACTCCACGCTATTTACTAAAGCAGTACCAGTAGCCACCCCGACACTGTGACTTAAATTGATAATAAGCTGCGAAAAACTGCAAACTTACGGAACATTAGCTTGTTTACAATCTATCTCACTTAGCTAACAACACAACGCATTTAGGCCTTTATGGACTGCAAAACACCGGCGCAATTGATCTGCACGCGAATGACCCGCTACGGGAATTAATAGCTCGATCAGAACGGAACGCACTGGCGTCAATAAATCAGTGTGAATACAGCGATCCGAGTGAGGCCGAGCGAAATCGCATTTCCTCCCGACGATGTGAGGTAAAAGGCGCTTCAGTCGGGGCTCGCGCCGCGCCCGTTTAGCTTTTTACTTCCTCCCCGCCTTCTTAGCGCTGTGTTTCCTCGGTGCCGTTCTCATTCCTCGGCTTATACGCCAGTTTTGGACTCTCGGCTCCCAAGCCGTTTTTCTCTTTTTCAGGACTACTCGATTCCGGCATCACCTGCGCGTCCCTCCGGGGGGGCGCGGCCTCCCGCTGGTGGGCCGTCCTGGACCTCCGAACGTTTCCGCAGAGTCTGGGGTCAAGTCTAGGGTTCACCGTTCTGGGATGACCCAGCCCCTTTTCCCGAGCGTCAGACTCCCCTGTGGAACGACCTGACTCTCGCTCCTCTCCGGTGGCTCGGCGCTCCCAGGGCCAGGTTGCCGCTCCCAACAGCGGCTCTCCTGGCGTCCGACGAGCATGACTCCTCGACCCGGACGAGCATCGAACGTTGCATTGGGTCCCTAGCCTTTTGTTTTTGGTTGGTGCCTGATCTGTCTCTGTTTTTGTTAAATAAATACTCCTTTGCTTTCTTAAGTTCGTAGTCTGTCTGTGGATTTTGCATCTTGGGCTCCGGCTGAAATCACGTGGGGATCCTGGGGATTTGGTGAGACCAGGGACGGTCTAGCGAGATCCCTAGGACACCTCTAGGAATGTGCTAGCCTGAATTGCAGCTTGGCTTCGGTCATGGGGGATTAGAGAGAATTAAAACACCCCTGCGTTAAAACCCCGATGCTCCCAAAGCAGGGAAAGAAGAGACAGGAACGTGGAACTAACGACGGAGTGTCGTCTCGGTTTTCATGTAATGTGGCGTTCTGTCAGATGGATGTAGACGGAGCGTTCTGGGTGTGTGTTTACGTTTGGTGAAGCATCGTGTCAGCATGCGCTCTTACTGTTTGATGGAAGAGGCGACCGTTGAGTAGAAAAGAGCCTCATGGCTCTTAATGAGCACTTCAGTTCCTCCACAGCATTCCAGTTTTATAAATGTGTATTGATTCAAAGCGACGGGAGAGCAGGAGTGATGGTGATTCATAGCCCCCCACCCCAACACACACACACACACACACACACACACATCTACTCCTCTGCAATAACCCAACCACTGCTTTTAACCATTAGGTTCGTTCACAGCTGAGCAGTAAACACGTTTCCACCATAACGGGATCTAAATGCCCTGGGAACACACATTTGTTTGCATTTCCTTTACATTTATTTCACTGTATTTCATTGCGGACAGTTCCAACCCGAGATCGACATCATTTCATCGTTTTCAAGCAGGGACGGGAAAGCGTTTACCACTTTTACCATTCGCAGCGTTCTCCTTCCTCCTCACCCCACTTCAAAGGCCTTTTATCTGTCGCTAGGGGATACCAAGTGATTTACACGTGTTATTTTTGTTCCGTTCTTCCTGCAGGTGAGGTCGGGGTGGCCGTTTCCGTTCTCTGTTGCCTTTGTCATGCGTGCAGCATGTGGTTTTGTTTTGTCTCGTTCTAAGATGTGCAGCATGGACGTCCCTGGAGAAGACGTCGTCTTGAAGGCGGTTTGGGTTGCTTTAAAATCTCGCTGTACTTGTACTGCATTAATGCTCCATCACAGAAGTCTAAATGACCTTCACCAAGGGTCCGGACCCGACCCCGTACCGTCATAGAGCCTGGCTTCTGGACTTTTTCCTGATAACAGCTCAAGATGTGGTGGTTTTTTGGTAGGACCCAGGTATGCGGGATAAGCGTATCCCACGACCTATAATACGAATGGGGAAATAATAAAGAACAACCGAAAAGAGACGAAGAGCGGAGCGTAGGAGCAATGCGCGAACTGGTCATGAGAGGGCGCCAAAGCGCCAGCCGGGGCAGGTGTGCCGAAGCACGGTTTGGGACGTCTCCCAAATGCCGAGGCACGGAGGTAGTCCAAATGCCAGGGAGCGAGCGCAAGCTCGAGTGTGCATGCAATCGAGGAAAAGCCATGCCGGGCCGAGTATGTTCGAACGTGCGACCGGGTGGCGGCTCTAAAGAGTGCAGAGGGCGCCACAGCGCGGGGAGCGTCCTATTCAGGACGAAAACCCGGCTGGAGTGAGGCTAGGTAGGTGCCGACGACGGGGGAGCGTGAACTCCTCGTACGAGTACGGGATGGGAAAACCGTCAAAGTGCCCCTAACAAACTATATCCTGATTGCTGAGCACAATCTCTGTATCCATGGTGATGGTCCATCCTAGATGGCTGCGAGCCCAGAGAAGGGGGCGGAGCTCTTGGGCCTGGTTCTAACAGGAGGCTTGTTTTTTTTGTACACTAAAGTCTTAAGCGGTGTTTGTGAACGTGACTCTGTATTGTAGAGCTTGATAAAGGTTGGATAAACGAATCCCTTACCCACGTGCTCCTGTCAGATATTGATGAACGACCGTTCTGAGGGAGGGGAGAGAGATCACCCCTCTTCAGTTTAGGCTTTTTCAGGACTGAAATTCCCCCAGATTCTGAATCGCTTCATGATATTATGCTCCGTAGGGGCAGAAACATCGAAATCCCTTCCAGCTGTTCTGTATTTTGTCTCGTTGTTTTTAATGCCGATAAACTTTTAAAGGCTGTGTTATGTGTTTTGTAGGGATATTTTAATGCCACACATGAATATATCGAGCTCACAGGAGACGCAAACGTGTCACAAATCGGTGATCTTTGGAAAGAAGCAAAGCTCGGTGTAATCTGAATTCATCGCCACGCAAGGTGACTCAGCTTTTCCATGCTAATAAGCCGGAGCGGACCGTTTCTGCTTTAATTGGGGAGACGTCTCCGTCAGCCACGACGTCCCTCTGAGCTTTGCTGTCCATCTGCTTCCCTCTCTAGCCTTTCCGTTACCGTATGCAGCTCCGGCGCCGGGGTATTTACATTCCTGCGGGGGGGAAATAGGGCATGCCCTGCCCTGAGCCGTGCCTGAGCAGAATCATGAGGAGGCACCCGGGTGCGAAACAAACCGATTTAACAGGGTCTACCTTCATCGAGATCTGGCACGGGAGGAGGGAGGCTCGTGGCTGTCGGGGAAATTTGGTCGTTTTTATGAGCGACCTCTGGAGTAGCAGTAAAAAAAAACACGAACCGAAAGAGCTGGTGGGCACTGCGGAACCACAACGTACATGCCCACGATGGAACACGAACTTCATGAAACATACTACGCTGGCCGCACACAGCCAAAAGGGAATGGGTCGCAGGAAAGGCATACTGATTTCAGAACAGGAAAAGCAGTATCATCTTGAAAACAATTTGAACCTCTGAGCAGAGAACAAACTCTAAATGGATTTGATGTCTCTGCTTGAGCCAGCGTCCTAAAAGACTGGCCTGAGATATTAGAACGGCCTGGCCTGGCACCCAAATAAGCTCACCTCGCCAGAGCCGAGATACGAATTAGGGAGGCTCAGGATCGGGAACCATTCTGGTTTTTGCCCTGCCTTGCCGGGGGCTTCCGCGTGCAAAGATTTGAGGGAAAAGCGTCCCGTGTGAAAGCCGTGGCTTCGTTTCCAGGTGATCCCCTAGTGTTTTTCAGCGCTCGAGGTTTGTGGTCGTCCCTTTCAGCACGAAAACACAAGAACCTTACCCAATTACTGCACCATCTCTCTGTCTCTCCGTCCAAAAACCTTGCCTAATCCCACCCGAGACCCCTGTGGATCGGACGAGCCTGGATCAGCCTCTCTGATTCCCTGTGCACCTGATTAGCGTCATAGACCAGTGAACCGAAAGACCCCTTCATATGCATTCCAGTAGGGAGTCTTTGACCACCAGGGGGCGCCAGGCGGGAGCAGTTTAGTGTGCTTTTAACTTTTTTGGCAGTCCTGTGGGCGACGAAATGGGTCGGAGCGGTAATAGATGATTTTCAGGTGTTCAATTAGTTCCTTAAATTAACACACACACACACACACACACCTTGTCTGCCTTTAAGCACAGTTATTATATATTACTGCAGTTTATTAAAGGCTCCACATTTATTTGATTGTAATTAGAGTTGGTAATTGGGTGCAGAACTCTGTTATTACATTTTGGACTCTTTTCTGTGTGTCACGATGCCCTTTAGGCCTGTTAACGGCTCGTACGGAAAAGGTCACACACAGGATTTTGCCGAGAAAACGTCTGCAGCCAAAAGGGAGATAAACAAGGCGGTTCTACCAGTTACGACCTGGTACCGGGATGCCAGCTGGAGCAGAGCCTAGCGCTGAGAACGCGAGAGAAATCAAACCTTTAATTACAGCACGTTTACTCTAATTAGAACAGAACAGAACTCCAGCCCTATAAGATTTTTTACATTTTACGTCACATTAAGAGCACTTCAGAATGCCAGAGACGGGACGTGAACACGAGGGTCTCTGCAGGGGGCACCCGTACCCGCCTCTGGCACTGCAGAGCTGTACAGCATTTGGGTTCTTGGCAGCATTAAGCGTCCCGTTTGAGCAGTTTCGGGGCTCCTCGGGGGAGTACGGGGGTCTCTGTAGAACAGGTACGGTGGAACTGAACGCCTTACGCCGTCAAACCTTGAAGCAGACGGGCTGCGGAAGCAGAAGACCCCACAGGGGGCCACTCCGGCCAGCTAGGCACAGATAACCGAGGCAACGCTCGAACCCAGGCTCGCTCCACCTGGTCGTAACATTTCGGGAAACGACCCGTTTTACGGAACGGAACGCAAATGTTAATAGAGCGTTTAGGACGTCAGGACGATTGCGTTTGTTTTCGTCTTTTGCCTTTTGGGATCTACTTTCGAAATCCAGCTCTCAATTCAGTTTTTATTTCTATAGCGCTTTTTACAACGTAGCGTCGTCTCAAAGCAGATGATCTTAAAATTCCAATCCCAAGTTGAGCAAGCCCGGGGCGACAGTGGCAAGGAAAAACTCCCTAAAATGATAGGAAGAAACCTCGGGAGGAACCGAAGACTCAACAGGGGACCCGCCCTCCATGGGCGGTCTAGATGTTAAATAGACAAATACTAACTATATATTAAATGATAGGAAAATTAGTTTAAAATAAATAACAAATTATTTATAAAATTTAAGCTAGTAATAGAAAGATTATAAAATAAACTAAATTATTAAACAAAACTGATGATATAATGAGTCCTTAGTGGGAGGTCCTTGGAGGCACATCGTCTCCTAATGTCCAACCGATGGAGGGAGTTCCTGCCCTCTGACCATCAGAGCGACGCCGAGCCGGAAGATCATCCAGGCCTGAGGTGTCAGGACCAGCACCAGAACATCAGCTTTGAGGGAAAAGAGAAAATGTAGTTACTTATGGGTTAGGAGCACAGAGTCTGTTATCCATTACTGATGCCACGTGCAGCATGAAAACTCCGGCAGCACTACTATAGCAGCATAGCTAAAGGGAGGGAACCAGAATGTAACAGCCAAGAGGCTTTTATAGTCTAAATCTAACCAAAATCCTGAGTAAATAAGAACGTTTTTAGCCTAGACTTAAACGTTTGGAGAGAATCCGAATCTCTGACTAAAGCAGGAAGTTACGGAAACGTAAATGACACATTACAGTGAATTGCTTTTTATTTCTTAAATCCGTTCTACCCCTGCTAGAAATTGCCCCAGTGTTTACTGATCCCTCTTCTAAAAAAAAAAACAAAAAAAAAAAAACACGTTCACTTCACGTCGACTCTTGCCCGGTTTCCGTACGGTTTGTTTGATATCTGGGCTGTTGGAGCACGTCCGTCTCGGAGCCCGACGAGCCCCCCGGAGAGAAGGACCGATCGCTGAAAGTATAATCAGGGTAATCAAAAGTGCCGCAATCAGCCACTAATGAGCATAATTGTAATCTAAACATGCTTCATGAGCGCCGTGTTTTTAATTATCGGCTCAATATAAAGCGGAGTCGCAGCACGGGAAATATTTACGCTCCCAGCTGAATGCCTTTCAGGGTTTTGCACAATTACAATCAAAGCAATTCCATCACTTATAATCCGAACAGAAACGGTCAGGTCTGTTTGGAGTCGTTTCGTTGGGAAATGACTTTCACGTAAAGAGTGTCGGCTCGTACAGGTTCTCCCGATCCGGTCCGGTCCGACCCGACCCGACACCGGAGAGGAAAAGGAAAAGGTTCATCATGAAATAAAGAGCCAGAGCAGCGCACAGACGCAACGAGAGCTACCCCGTCATGAAAACAAAGAACATGTTCTGCTTTCTAACAGAAAGGAAGAAAGAGAAACAAAGCGCTTACCACTTGCAAAATCTGCAATCTTACCCGACTGTTATGTTAGCGCCGCGGTCCCAGACCTTTCGTCCTCGGAGCCCCACCTACGAGTATCCGAAAAAAGCTGCCAGAACAATAAAGATATTAAGGACAAAACGGGTTTAACGGGTTGTACACTTTCAAACCTTGAAGCAGACGGGCTACGGAAGCAGAGGGCCACTCCGGCCAGCTAGGCACAGATAGCCGAGGCAACGCTCGAACCCAGGCTCGCTCCAACTGGTCGTATCGGGTCAGCATTTCGGGAAACGACCCGTTTTACGGAACGGAACGCGAATGTAATTGAAGCGTTTCTTACGATTATTTATTACGGTTTTTGACCGTGGAACAAAACGCACGGGGATCAAGTTCCACTTTTCCTGCCAGGCTGCCACTGCTGGGTCCCTGAGCATGACCTTAACATTTTTTATTATTATTATAAGATCTGTTGTAAATAACTCTGGATAAGAAGGTCTGAGAAATGATTAATTACAAATATTAATGGTCAAAAATTGGGATCAGTTGGATCTAGGATGAGGTCTTTTCTTTTTTGGGGGGGTTCTTTTTTACACCCTTTTTCACCCTTTCTTCCGTTTTGGCTCCTTTTCAAGCAATTTTACATGCAGATTTTTTTTCCCAGTGAGTGTTATTTAAATTTTATTTCGAGTTTCGATCAACTCGGAGCACCCCCGTGTGACCTTTGGAGCCAGCGTCGGTAGCCACGGGAGCGGATTTTCATTCATTCATTTTCATTTTTAAAAAAAATTCCTGTCCTGTCCCACTCCTGGTAAAATGACTCCCGCTCCCATTTTACCTACTTATTTTAGTTTTTATACAATTTATACAATTCAATTTAATCTTATCCCCATTCATTTGAAGATCACTTTGTGTTCTGCAGTTTTATTTTGAAGGATATGGCAACAGGTGCAGTTCATTTGTGGTAATATAGGGAGACATTTTATGCCTTAATCAAAAAAAAATCCTTCACTGAAGGCCACAAACCATAAATAATACAGTTATTCTAATAATAATTTTATAATAAATTTATCTATTTTATAATAATAGCTTTTCCTATGGAGGAGCAGCTGCTAAGTCCCTGCTGAATAAACCCAAACATAACATAAAGTTGCATTTCCCTCATTTATTGAGCAATTATTTCCTCAAATCATTAGGCATTAATTTGCCTAAAGGAAAAAAAACGGCACAAAGCAAAGCAAGAGAACTGCTGTCAACCAACAAACGTGCGTAAAAGCATAACCTTCCCAATTCACACACTGTGCCTGAGATTTGTATAAAGAATAAAGTCCATATGAAGCTTTAGAGATAAAAGTCGTTACTTCTGACTTTGCGACGCAAATCACTTTTTACGGCATCAGTTTCTGAGCTCGGCTGCGTCCGAAATCGTATACTTAAATACTACACAGTACGCGAGAGCAGTATGCGAGAGCATGTAGTGTGTCCGAATATAAAGTGTGTGATTTCAGACGCAGCCCTTGTGTTTCCTTCCTCCATTGCTGCTGTTCTACGAATTCCGGCAGGAAGCTGTGGCCGGAAGCCCCGTTGGCTTCTGGGTCGTGTAGTTCTTTAGAATTGCGTTACTGTAGGTTTCTTAAAAGGAAAAAAAACGACAAAATGGCGGCTGTTCTATGGTTATCTTTTGTCTTATTTATTGGTTCCCGGTCCCGTCTGCTCCCGTTAAGATTTTTTATCCTGCACCACCGTCCCGATCCCGTGAGTAACAGCTAAGCTGAGTCCCATCCCGCGGGAATCCCGTGACCCGTGGGAATCCAGAAAAAAGTCAGCCTCTAGTCTGTGGTAATGTATGCATAAAAAATATGCCATAATATGAAATAGATAATAAAGAATATCTCACTGGGAAGATGGAACTGGACATGATGGTTTGGGTTGGGAATATAATCCAGTATATACCTGATTTACCGGTGTTATTGTGTCTCATTTCCAAAAGAGAGGGAAAGGGAAAGACCTAACTGGTCCGACTTTTTTTTTTTTTTTTTACCAGTCACTAGACAGGGGAACAAAATTCACTCCCGCTGCATGAACTGTCCAAGAGCTGTGCTTAAACAGTGGCGCCACGATCAGAGAGGGACCTGGAACGTCCTTATGTAAGCGCCGACCCCCGCCGTCTATTAAAGCGTCTGTTAAATCTGCCAAAGTAAAGAGTTCTACCGAGATCGCCAACGTCGCCCGGAACAGGAGCTGGCTGGGGAGTCGTGGCGCTGCCAAAACTCTGGGATCAGGCCCACGTGCATGAGGCAGCCATCGTGGCAGCATCTGTTCTGCATTTTGCTGCCTCGTAACCGACGGGGCGCGGATCCTCCTGACAATCCTTCACTTTTTACGAGCGGCTGAGGAACCTCCATGCGAGTCTTATTTCGAGGCATTAAAACGAACGTATGACTCTGCAAGAGGGACATTTTAATTGAAAACCAAGCAAGCAGCCGGGGGTCGCCGAGAGGTCCTGCTGCGGCTCTAATTAAGACCCTTAGAGTCGGGGGCACGCTGGGGGCCAGGGCGGAGCTGGCGGGCGGTGCATGGCCCTGGCTACCCTGGGTTCACCTGATCGGTAAACGGCCATGAGCCTGAATTCATTTACAAGAGTTAAATAACCCTGTCAGTACGAAACAAACGGGCTAACTGACCGACCGTAGAGTAAAAAAAAAAAAAAAAAGACACATAACGTTTAATCCTACGTCCCAAATGACTGTGTACCCGTTATGGTACTTATCCAGGTAGTCTGTAATCAGAGGAATATTTTCATATTTCTCACAGAGCTCCAAAAAACTGGCTTCTACGGTCCCGGACTCCCGAAATATTTTCTTTCATATGCAACTGAAATCGATTTATTCCATGTTTTGGTGTGCCATTACTGGCAGAGTCTCATATAAAGAAACCGTGAGGTTGTGTTTGTACCCCAGTAGTGCCAGGGCTCTTCACTCGCGTCATAGATCTTTTATAATATTTGATCATTGTTTTCGCAATACCCGAGCTGTTTTATTGGCAGACGTGAGTTTGAACTACATTTCCCAGGATGCCTTGTGCAAGTCTTGAGTCATGCAGTGTAAGCAGGTGGGATGCAAACTTACACAAGTCACATTTCTGTAAATAAATATATGAATAAACCATTAGGTATTGCAGTCGACAGTCCACAGGGCACACGATGTAAGCGTGCCCGTGCTGGGGATGCCAGTTCGTCACAGGGCTGTTTTAGCACTAGGGGATGATCCCCAGACCAGGTTCCTCCCAAAAATCACTGACTTTCTACGGTGAAATTGTAGTCTTGAGCTCATTCACACCACAGCCGTATGGGTTTTTTTTTTTTTTTTTTTGCACAAGACTGTACATTACACACACACACACACACACACACACACACACGTACACAGTGTGGCATTGATTGTAAGAGCAGAGTGTGAATCCACACAGAGCTCGCAGCGTCATAAACACATGAGCTTTTTGACTCATTTTGGACAAAACCCTCCCCCCGGTCGCACTTTCACCCCGGCGCCGAGCCGATCGTCTCGCTTCACGACGCCCTGGCCAACGAAACGCTGAAGCGGAACGAGCCGCCGTGCATCACTGCTTTCAGTTCTCTGTTGAACTGAACGCTAAGAGCAGCGTGGGCGATCGCAGCGCGTCAGGACACTCAGGGGTCTCGGGGCATGTGATCTAGACCTCATAATTAGCGCAATTCGATTCTGATCTTCAACTGGAACATGCATAGAGGAACACAAACAAACATGTGATGTGGGGGAAAGGGAAACCTCCTACCTGCTGAGAGGTCAGATTTAGAACACCCAACGTGACCTAGTTCCGGTTTACCATGACATCATTGTTCAAAAGGTCATCTCTCCGAAGTGATCTATTAACCTACACCTGGTATCGCCCTGAAACTAAATGTTAGAAACTCTTGCTCCAAAAGAAAACAAGACAAGGCTGTAAACATACCAAATATAATTTATTATCAGTTGTCAGTAATGTTACTATGACGAATACACTGCCGAAATAAAATGTTTTTTTTTCTCGTGCAAAGACTAGTTTGCTTACTTTTAGAAGAATTTCAAAAATACGATCGCTTCAAAATGCTTCTTTGATTCTTCTTGTGGTTTAAGAACAAACCAGAGTGGCCTGGTAGGATTATTGGCGTTGCTTCGTTTTTTAAATCTTACCAAGCGCAGTTCGCTTCGACCAAACAGATGCAAAATGTGTGTTTTTTGCGATCGCGAACAGATTAGAAGGCTCCAAGACAAACATTTAGGCGTCCATCCAGCCGCTGTGAGCTTCATCGCCATCGTTCTGCGGCCTTTCAGCTTTGTTTAACCACACATTGCCTTTAATATCCATGTTTTTATGATCAGCTCCTTCCTTAAGCTCTTATATATGAGCTGTTCTGCCCGGCAACCGAGCTCTGATTGGTCGGCCTGATTTGATTTCCACTGAATCGCGGTGAGCGGTGGCGACGGGGCTTTCTTTTTCGCGTTTAAAAGTCATGAATTAGAAGAAAAGCAAACACGATCCATGATTCCTTTGCAGCCCGGTCGCAGATACAGTGAGAGCAGATGATCACGTACCTGCTGATTCCTCGACTCTTCACCACGAAGGGCCAGTACTCCTGAGTCGATGAGGTGCCCAGGTTACTGATGGGTTCATTAGAGTGTTTTGTTTTCTTTCCCCCTCGCTGAGCAATTGATTTTATCGACGCTCTCGCCCGGTCGTGGACTTCGGGGTCAGATCATTACTTTACACACTGACCTTCATGTCTGATGATTTCTCTCCTGAATTAAGGCCGTCTGACCCACCGTGGGTCCACCAGGTAAGAGACTTGTTTTATTTGAACCGTGCAGTGTGCAGTTTTGGACTCTCCTGAACATTAATTAACCATAAGAACGAGTTCTTTTCGCTCGCTCGTGTTCTCCCGGGCACGTATGGCGCTCCGTACATAGTCCAAAACCGCTCCAGGCTTTATTTTATATCCATTCCGTCATGTAAAAGATCTTAAAAGAGGCTAAAAATGCGGGTCGAGGGTTAAGGGTCTTGCCCAAGGGTCCAGCGGGGGCTGGTTGGCCGTGCAGGGGCTTGAACCAGTACCCTAACAGCAGGTTCCAGACAGGCCACGCTGTGCAGGCAATACTGAGCAAAAGTCTCAGGCCAGTCCATAATCCTACTGTCAACTGATCTTCGTTCCAATCTTCGCCTTTTCCCCTTCTTCTGAAAAAGCAGGTTCTTCCAAAAAAGTTACCCTGCAAGAAAGACCATTTAGGATTCTTTAGACTGTGAAGGGTTCGATCTTAACTCAAGCAACAAAACAGCTTAACACCATCCTCAAAATCCTGCTCAAAAAGCATGTGTTGTTGTTTCGACGAGCACAAACCAGTGCCGCTCACCAAACGTTCTAAATGAAACCAGTACAAGTCCTTTTTAAACCACATCCAGGGCAGCCCTTGCTGAATTTCAGCTAAATCACAGACCATTGGACTGTCGTGCTTTTGTGTTAAAGCTCAGAAGCTGGGAATCTGACAACAGTTTATTCCCCAGAAAATCTCCGAAATGACTCCCGAGTTTTAATACCGTGCTTTAGCGGAGCGTTTCCGATTTCCCCGGGGTCCAGGAGGTCCTGGCGTTGGCAGAGTGTCGCTAAATCACTTTTATTTCAGCCACCTGAAGCAGTCGACCGCCTTCTCATCTTCGCTCTTTTATTTATTCCTTTTATTCCTTTTTAATAAACGGGAAGAGAGCAGTTCATTAAACGGAATCGAACGCTCTGTTTTTCTGAGATGAAATCCGAACTGCACTTACACTCCAGGACTTACTGAGGAGCGGCACAGGATCACACCTCGAGCACAGCGGGAGATAATGAAGAAGGTGATTCACGCATGGATATTAGAGTGGGACGGGTATCTCCTAAGCAACGTTCCCGAAAACAGTGGTCTGAGAAGGACAAACCACCCTCCAAACCATAACAGGGCACCCGAAGGCGATTATTCCAGCTGGGTACGGGGTTGTGCCCTCAGAATGGGCACACGAGCGTTGGAACTGGAGACTGGAGCACGTGTTCGGTCGTCGGGTACGTCGGTGGGGGCTCAAAATGCCGTTTTTGGTCCCTCCGTCATTAACTCAACGATCGTCTAATCAACGTCAGATTAATACCTTTTGATCAAACTGCAGCCGTTTTCGAACAGGCAGCGTGATACAAGAGTTTGGGGACGATCCCTGCAGAGAGAGAGCAAACTTAAGTGCAGCACACTTTAGAGATTTGAACGAAACATTAACAATTCAATTAATCAATTCGCCGTCGGTTTGCGAGGGGCTATTATGTAAACAAACCCCCCGCGGGGCCACGGCAATCTCCTTCCCCCGGTTACAAAGCCCTGATTAAGACCATATTTTTTTTTTCTCTTCTCTCACCGCTTGCGTTTTATCTCCGGAGAGCTTTGACATTACGCTCTTCATTATTTAACGCGGAACTCCAGCACCACGGCGACGGGTGCACTTTGACAAAGCGTTCCCTTTTTTTTTTCTGTCCTTCGCCAGGCTTTAAACAGGGCCAATTAATGTGGAACGACAAGCGTTCCGTAATGAAATGCAGGAATTAATAGAGGAACATGTTGCCATTATAAGGAAGCCTGTGCATTAAGAAGCTACACGCGCACGCACGCGCGCGCCGAGGAGAGGGATTCAACCCAAAATCACGCTGTATTTCCCGTACCCGCGTCACTGGGAACGTAACCTGACCTTCACGTTTATAACCCTACCAGCGGCCCTGCTGAGCCTGCAAAGCTGCGGCAACAAAAGCCAACTTAACGCTTTGCCATGTCTCTCTGTTCCTCAACGAGTCATTGCTTCATTCTGCTTTTACTCCCTTATCTAATAGGCTCTGGTCGATTTTTCTAATTACAGCCATAATTATGGCCTTCTGTTATCTGTTAAAAGCCATTTTTATTGCACTAATTGGTAATAATTGTCCTGTGTGCATGCACGGTTGAGGCCGGCTTTCTGGATTCCTGCTATAACATAACATGTACCCTAATCCTCCAACCAACCTGCTGGAGCCGGAGGATGAATCCAGCGGCTGGGAGGAGGCCCCGAAAAAGAAGGGTCGTCTGTTGGTTTGCCAAAAATGTAATGTAATCTGTCATTTCTGGACCCAAGTCAGAGAATGTTGGGACTTTCACTGCAGAAAGTTATTTGTTACTAAACATCCATCCCTGCGTTTCAGGTCTACAGCACGTTCCAAACCCAGTTGGGACCCTGTTTTAAGGGCCGGTAATGAGGTGTTAAAAAAAAAAACAAAAAAGGAAATAATGATGCGATTTCAAACAGGGGGGTTCTAATCACGATTTGGTACAAAAAGAGGCATCTGGGAAAGGAGCAAAAGATGATGGGAGGATCTCCAGTTTGTCAGCAAGCGTTTGAGAATGATAAAAGATGATTTACCGTCGATGCTTCTGTCTCTATGGAGCGTCACATCATTAGACCATTCCTATTCCGGAAAGGTTTCAGTCCTAAAAAGACTAAGCTGTAGAGGGGTGATCTCTCTCCCCTCCCTCAGAACCGTCGTTCGTCCATATCTGTTAGGAGCGCGTGGGTAAGGGTTGCATTCGCAAAACACCACTTAAAACTTTACCGCGTTTACCAGGTCCGGAAGCTCCGCCCCCTTCTCTGGGCTCGGGGGCATCTAGGATGGGCCGTCACCATGGGAACGGGGGTTGTGCTCAGCATTCAGGATTCGTTTTGGGGGTCATTTTTGGAAGAACTGGACGCTGTGAGCTCCGGACCCAAAAGGACGAATTGATTTCTGGTTTCAAATCAGTTTTTCCCTCGTGAATGATTTGTGCGTTTGGAAACGGCAAGCCGCTTTGTTCAGCGATCTGTCCTCCAGCTTTTCCACCGAGCGCATATTAATGAGGCCCAACATCCGAGCGCTGGAAATGTCACGCCGTACAAGGCCCAGTCCCATAAAGGAGTCGTGATTTGGCCGCACGACCGAGATCTCGTTATAGGATCGGGTTTAACCGCTGAAGGCTTTTGGAAATGTGAAACATTTTCATGTCGCTCCGTGACTCGATTAGGTTCGGGATAAGGAGCCGAGCCTTGATGGTAAATTATCATGACCTTTATCTAACCCTCTGGCACTTCTCATTTACGGAAAATAAGAAGAACAAATTACATTCACGGCTACTTACCAGCCCGGCATTGATCCGCCCGGTGCGTGATTAGACTCGGCACGTGCTCGTTTACTCATTCCAGCCTTAGCCTGCGTTTTGGGTTTAGAAACGGTCAAGTATTTAAATGTCCGCACGTCCAAGCCCTGTTTTCGTTCTGACGATGCAGATTTGTCAGCACAGCGCGCAGACTTTTCATGAGCACACGAACCAGTTAGGACCAGACTGAATAGAGTTTAAAGAACTAAATTTGCGAAATTCATCTTTACGCTTCAAAGCCAACAGCACCGCCAACATCACCTTGCCCAAATTGGGCGTCCCTCCATAAAGGGTGACCCAGTCAGGAGGATACTGGTCGGGAAAACTACGAAAAGGTGAGACTGGATGATCACAAGCTGTACAGATTCAAGCTAAAAATGGTCAAATATGAACCTTTTAAGGTCAGAAAACGTTCAATTCAATTCAATTCAGTTTTATTACTATAGCGCTTTTTACAACGTAGCGTCGTCTCAAAGCAGATGATCTTAAAAGGCCGATCCCAAGCTGAGCAAGCCCGGGGCGACAGTGGCAAGGAAAAACTCCCTAAAATGGTAGGAAGAAACCTTGGGAGGAACCAAAGACTCAACAGGGGACCCGTCCTCCATGGGCGGCCCAGATGCTAATTAAACAAATACTAAATGTATATTAAATCATAGCTAAATTAGTTTAAAATAAATAACAAATTATTAATAAAATTTAAATAAGTAATAGAAAAAATTTAAAAATAAACTAAATTATAAAACAAAATAGATTATATAACGAGTCCTTAGTTGGGAGGTCCTTATAGGCACATCGTCTCCTAACGTCCAACCGGTGGAGGGAGTTCCTGCCCTCTGGCGCAGTAAAGACAGGGTTTGTCTGCTCTGGGGGGCTCTGAGTTTCTCGAAAAAGTGGACAGGTCAACAAACTTAAATAAGAGGCATACAAACATGGACAGGGAATTCACTTTTCGATTGATTACAGTTTAAAAAGAGAGGAGAAAAGAAAAGACAAAACTTAAAAAGGGATTTCAAGAAAAAGGAAAAGAGCTTTATGTTCATTTTTTGCCGGTATATACTTGTAATGAATCCTTTTATTCTTTTCCCATGTGCGTGTGTGTGGGTGGGCGTGTGTGTGTGGGTGGGCGTGTGTGTGTGTGGGTGGGTGGCACAGCTTTTCTTAAATACTTATGGCTCCGAGGAAAACCACAAATCTACTAAATCAGCTACGACCGTTGAGTGGAACATTGATTTTGAGTTCGGCCAATTTGTATTTTTTTTATTTTTTTTTTGGTGTTTTAGAAGACCATGTAAGCCAGTTTAGTCGTCAGGAGCATTAAAGGCTCCAAGCTTCATTTGTATTTCTAACTCTGTCTCACAAAGTGTACCCGAAATTGGCCTGCCGTCCAGAAACAATGCTCTCCTGAAAAGTCACGTTTGGCCCAGCTTTGGTGACTTGCCCAAAAAGACTGATGCCTGTGGAACAATAGGAATGCCGGTGCCCACCCGGCAACTCTGGGCGCAAGGCCCGGAACAACCCTAGACGCACACGCACAGTCACACAGCCACTTTAGAGACACCACTTGACCTAACACGCACGTCTTTGGACTGTGGGGGGGAAACCGGAGTACCCGGAGTAAACCCGCGCACACACGGGGAGGGCGTGCAGACTCCGCACAGAAAGGACCCAGGCCGCCCCGCCCTGAAATCGAACCCGGGACCTTCTTGATGTGGGGCGGCAGTGCCCCCCCCCCCATGTGCCACCCAGTATGTATATAGTGTATGTAAGTTCATAAATGTTGCAGACAGCCTTCCCAAAAGAGTGGAAATCCATATTGATACCTACAGATTTCGAAGATTTAAAGAGGCCATGACAGCTGTCGGCATAATGTGAAGGCGTCCCAATACTTTTGTCCACATGCTCCGTAAACCTCTGTACATGTTTTGCTTCTCCTGCAGTGCCGTGATCCGCTGACGGACGCTTCACAGCGGTGATGGTGTGAGAAATCTTCGACTTCAGCTTAAGTAACTCGAGACGAGCACTTGATTGGGCTGCGTGAGGGAGGGACGGGCGGTCAGGGAGATCCTCTTTCGTCCACCTGGGGCTTTTTTCGCGCTCCCGTTTCGATGTGTGGAAACAGAACAGTTGATCCGCTGAGGTGTTTTTCCTGCGCTCAGAGCATTCGCTGCGAGCTGGATCTCAGTACAGCGGGGGTCACGGTTAAGTAACGTACGCACAGACAGAGAGAGCGGCGCGGCTGGGGTGCGGGCTTTGCGTGGGCGGCCGGGGCATTTGGAGAGGACCGGAAGCGCGGCAGGGTTGGCGTGGGCGTTACGGATCATGTGACTCACCGAGCGTGGGCTCAAGCGGACTCCAGATCGAGCCGTAATTACCAGAGGCTCTCGTGGCTACGGCGCGTACGCCGAAGGTGCTGGAAACGTTCCTCAGAGATTTAGGTCCACGCTGACGTGAGAGCGCCATGCGGTCGCCGTGCGTCCGTGATCAGACTCCCGTCTCACAAAGGGGTTTCTCCTGAGCTCATTATTGATTATATAGGTTTGAGAAAGCAGGTGATTTGGGGACGTGGAGCTCATAAAGGGGTGCACGCGGTCAGCAGCAGCAGTACTCGGGTAGGCTGTGGGGTTTCAACCATGCTCCGCTGGTCTGAATCGAATTCAGAACGAACTATATGGAGTCTCGGTTGCCTGTCCTTGGGTGACAGGAGCAGCAAAGGGTGTGGTCTTCTGCTTTTGTAGCTCATCCGCTTCAAGACTGGATGCGTCGTATGTCCAGAGGTGCTCTTCTGCGGTCCGGAGACTTACGGTTGCCTTGCTATGTCTGATACCCGGAGAAACGCCCTCACCCCTTATGTTTTCTCTTCTTGGGACCATTCTCTGTAAGACCCAGAGGTGGCGCTGCGTGTGAAAGCCCCAGCGGATTAGGAGATGCTTGGACGGATTAGCTCCGCCAACACAAGCGCCAACGACCGTGCCACGTTCGAAGTCACTCAAATGGCCTTTCTCCGCCTTTCTTTGAACTCCAGCAGCTCGTCCTGACCGTGTCTGCAGCGTGACTGGCTGATTAGACGGGTGTACCTAATAAAGCGCCGCTTCGGACCTGGGGACCCAGGCAGTATGTAAAAAGTCAATATGAAGCATTTAAAGCGCAGTTCATTCAGGGCAGAAATGCCCCCCCTTTCAGCGTCACCCGTCACCCAAATCCATCGGCTCCAATTGAGACAGAAGAGCGACTGCCCGGACCACTCACTGGACCGTGGCTAACCGGTAAACATCACTGGCTTTTTATCCATCCGCACTTCTCTCACACGAGCTGCTTAGAGTGAGAGAAATCAATGGCGTTTAATTCGTCCTCGCGTTTGACAGAGTCGGGTCAATAAAGCCGTCGAACCCTCGCCCTCGGTCGGACTTGGCGATGAACACCAGACACGGCAATATGCCGAGCGGCGTAACGGGCTGCGAAAGCACGACTGTATGCAGGTTTCAGGCTCGGTACCGCAGTCAAGAAAACATGCAACACTCTAGTGGACTGTCTGCAAACTTTTGCACATGCCGGCTTTTATTGCACTTAAACGGCTTTAAATCGCTTGTCCGATTCCGTTTGCCGATCTGATACCTGCTGATACGGAGTTCGGGCGGCCCTGGTTCCGTTTTCTAACATTTGAACGAATCAAGAGTCTCGAGTTCACCATGCACCTAACAGTTTTTTTTTTTTTTTATTTGAGTCGTTCTGCAAAGCGCATTACTCCCAAAAGTATGGAGAGCCTTCCCTCTGTTTCTATTCATCAGGCACTAAGTGTAAGAGTATCAAACAGATAAGGGGTATTTTAAAATAAACACGATGCTCTAAAGGTCTGTGCATGAGCGTTTTTTTGTTTTTTTTTTAGTTTATTAACGTTTAAAAGCAGAAGCGGTGCAAAAAAAAAAAAATCAGCGAAGCTGCAGTTTGCTGAGCTGAAATGCGGGTGTTTTTTTTAATAGTTCGGGTTAAATAGGAGGATCTGCTGAAGTATTTAAAATTTTTGGTTACTCGCGTCTGAAAATGTTTTAGCTAAGGATGATAAAGTTGTTAGTATGATCTTCTGCAAATGATTTGTGTAGTTTCGGTACAAGCCACAGTGTCCTGGATCTCCATAAAGACGTCCTGCTTCAAAGAAACACTTCCTTCGTTTAGTAGCTTCTACTTTTATAGCTGTGCTTGAGTAAAACGCTGTATTTACACCATTTCAAAATTAAATACGCCCCGTTTTTGTGAGCACTACATATTACAGATGGAGTGCCGTTAACTCGGCTGCTGATTGATTCCACTGGTGTAAGCCTGGTTTTTTTTTTTGTTTGTTTCTTTCTTTTTTCTTTTTATCGGGCCCACTACAAAAGTTCCTCTTCCGAGCTCATCATTTCCCCCAAGCAGCGTAACGAACGGAGTGATGCATCGTTATGACGGCAGTGCACAAGGTCAGTTTCAGTGTTTTGACTCACTGATCACATGGAGGATCTTCACTTTTACCACGCTTCCTCCGACGAGCACGGCCAAAAATAAACGTGCTGCAGCTTAAACGGATCGGCCGCTAGGTGCACCTGGATCGTACGGCCTTCGTTCTTCGTGGTGTGGATTCAACGAGGTTTTGGTCGCTGCAGATTCGCCGGCTGCGCATCCGGCAACAACACTCAGGTAGGCTGCGGGGTTCAAGCGACGCTCAGTTGGTGGTACGGGGCCCGAAGTGTGCCAAGAAAAATCCCACCAGCAGGCTGAACCGTTGCTCCTGATTCAGTACGGATCCACGCTCTCGTGTTTTTTCCCGTCTTCTACCGTCCAATTTTGACGAGCCCGTGTTAACCGTCGCCTCAGCCGCCTGTTCTTAGCTCACAGCAGCGGCGCTAGGTGCTGCCGTAGACCATCCGCTTCAAGGTTCGCACGTCCCTCATGCCTCGGTTGTAAGGCGAAGCTTTTAAAACGGTAATATTCGAGCGAGTTTGGGTTAAAAACGTCCTGTCCTGCATTGCCGTTGCCTTCTTTGTTGCTCTCCATATGTTCCTGATGTCAAAGCGTCCACGGTCTGGTCTCCTGGTTAGAAAGCAGCACCTCGGGCCTTGAAGCGAAAGGGAAATGAAACAGCTCGGGGTCCAGTCGGTGTAATCAGGGCACGTCGCTGCCTTTAAACGCTTAGCGGCCAGTAACTCATAGGCTCACCTTCCAGGACTGCATTTATAAACCTTGAGGCAGTGCCTCGATCTTCTCAGGAGGCCTCAGCACCAGGATTTAGACCAGATCATTGGGTGAGAGTCTCCTAGGCCATGGGAATCTCTCAGAATCTCTTCAAGCCGCAAAAAATATTAGGAACAACGAGAGAGAGAGAGAGAGAGAGAGAGAGAGAGAGAGAAAAAACCCCTCCGGTTCGCAGAGGAGGAAGCGACGTGCTCGTTGTGACGCCGCTCGACCTCGTTACGAAGCAGGAAAGTTTCCCTGGTTAGGAAAACAGCTTTATTGCATTAGCCGTGTCTGTTCCCAGCGCATCAGTGTTCGAAATGAAGTCCTGCAGAACGCAGGTCTTAATATTCACTCATAAACGGTGGTGTGGAAACTGTCCGTAAGCCCTGAGCACGGAGGAACGAAACAGTCCGTTTCAAGTTCTTATAAGCATGGCCCAGACCACATTTGGGGGGCGGCATTAACTCCCCGTACGGCCCTGTTTACTGGATTTAACCGTTCTGAAATTCACTCCTAATATTTAAGGTTATAGTATTTCATCAGCGAGATGAACGATAGCAAAGCCGGAGCGCACGTCCGTCCCTAAAACATTTCCCCGGCGGGGAACGCTCTTAGCGACAAAACGGGAGCGCTCAGACTTATCGAGCCTGATTTAAAAGGGAATGGGGGGGCCAAAAATAATCAGGAAACAATCTCTTGTCATTAAAAAACGATGACAGAGCGCCGGCCCCGTCCGAAATCTTGGTAAATGCCCGAGATCCTCGCAGCTACTGCTACTGCTACAGCTGCTACAAGGCCCGTCTAAAAGTCAGAGCGATATACAAAAAAAGCAACTCGCTCAGTTTAACCGCGCCGTTTAACCTCCTGTGTCAACCGGAGTGTGTTTAAGGACTTCACGAGATAAAAGTGTGTGTGGCGTTCTTGCTTTCTTATTAAGTTTGGGCACACTTTGATTTCTTAAAGCAGATTAGGAGCTGATCTGAGAACCTGGTCCCCGGACTAAACAGGAACTTGATTCGTAGTTCGTCCCTATTTTTCCGTCTACTGTAAGCAAGATACGTCCTAGGAACGACGAGGGCACTTCCTGTGCTCATGAATGTCCGTCTGAAACTGTCCGAACAGGTGCGCACCGTTTAAAGACCGTTGTGGACAGAAATGGACGTTGGCCGTAGCCACATTGCCTTTCCTAGATACAGTCCTAAATATTGCCCGTTTGTTTGTGCGCCGTCCAAGGAGGTTTGGTCCCTTTTTGAGACTTTCCCAGGTTCTTTGCTGGTCAAATTTCGGGAGTTTTTCCAACTCCCCGCTGCTGACCTGGGCTCACTAAGTTAGGGGTTTGAGCCTGGATGGCTGTAGAGCTGCTGGCCATGAAGTATTACCGGCGGAATACCTGGAGAATGGCATAAAGTGAAGAAGTTGATTTTAGCAATGACCAGCACCGCTGCCCAAAGCAGCCTGTGCCAGTAAAGCCAAAGCGCCGTGGCATTTAAAAAGTGCATCGAGGTCCCGGTACAGTCACGATGCGTTGCAAAAGCGAGAAGTTTGTGGTTTCGCTGCTGTCAGATTGGGCTCTACAAACAGAAAACTCCTCAAAAAGCACATGCTAGCGGGCAGGAAATTCCCCTGGCGTGTGGCGTCACACTTCCTTATTTCTTTCTCGCTTTTAATAGTCAAAACAACAAAACAGAGCGGACTCAGGTCGTTGGACCCTCCAGAGCCCATCGGAGCGTCGTTCACGGCTCTGTTCGCAGGAACTCGTCGCTGTTTCCATTAAGAGGCTTAAGAATTAAAGCTCCGGAGAGGCTTTAAATCGTCCGCCTCCTGCGTTACTTCCTTCTTTTTTTCCGATCGTTTGCTTTCAAGTGTAGAAGATTTATATATATTTGCCTAGACTTAGACTTCCTGCTAAAGGGCAGAGGGCACTTTTTAATTCAGTTCATGTCCTGTTCAGCTTTAATCGAAAGGATAATTTGATCGCGTGATGGACGGAGGATCGCTGTCGTCCCTGCCAGAGGAGGAAACTCCAAAAAAGCAGCATTTGGCTCCCACGGAGACGCACGAACCGAAGACGTCCCTGCACTCAGGGTAGGTCAGAACAAACTGATCAAACTGCAGAACTTTATTTGCGCTTTTGAGTTGACACCGTGATGACGAATGCTCTTCGTTTGTATGTTGTACGGCCTTAAAACTGATTTTACTCCGCACATTTTTACATTCAGAGATCAAATAGGTTAAGAGAAGCCGGTCCGGGTCGCCAGGACGCATGGTACAGTCATAAAGTCATAAACGTGGCCTGTAGGGCAGATCAGTCCACTGAAGGCCCGGGGTAGGGGTCACTATGGCCCGTACCTGACCTGACCCAGGTCGTTGTGGTGCCGGGACAGCCAGAGATGTGCTGCCTCTGTAAAACGAACACTACCGTAGGAAAGACGGGGCAGTTCTGCCTGAACAACCCACGGCTTCTGCACACCCACTGCCTCGTGACTTCTGAGTGGAAACGTTATGGTGGCGATGGTGATGATGATGATGAGGGTCTGTGGCTTCCAGCACCCACCTCACCCCGAAATGCCCTCCTACTGAAGTTAACCGTGGTTGAGGGTTGTGTGTTGTGGGTGGGAGGGGCTGAAGGTCGCAGTGCTACGGAATTCCAGCGCTACCGTAACCCGTCTGCCTCCGCTTGCTTTTGATCTATGCTGACATCATTCACCGTGAACCTTTAACGCTCATGACTTCATCACGCCGTGGCTTAAGGTTTGCCAGAGGAGCAAGCGATTTCCAACCACGAGCTGCATCACAGAAGCCTAAATGACCTTTACCAAGGGCCCGGACCCGACCCCGTACCATGATAGACCAGTCTTTTGGACTGGTTCCTCTTTAACAGTCTGGATGCTCCTTTTTTAATGTTTGGTCCAAAAAAGGATCTGTAATCCTGATTGCTGATTGCTGATTGCTCCAAGCCCAGAGGAGGGGGCGGAGCCTCAGGACCTGGTTATAACACGAGTACAGTAAAGTTTTAAGCGGTGTTTGCCAACGTAACTCTGGATTGTAGAGCTTGATGAAGGTCGGAAAAACGAATCCCTCACCCACGTGCTCCTGTCGGATACTGATCAACGGTTCCTGATGCAGTGCCGTCTGAGGGAGCGCAGAAAGATCACCCCTCTTCAGTTTAGGCTTTATTGGGCGGAAATTCCTCCAGATTCGGAATCGTTGAATGGTTTTCGTATTGAAATATCGAAAGCCCTTCCAATCGTAACTTCAAAAGACACACTTGTTGATAAACTGGAGATCCTCTGATCACCTTTGCTCCTCGGAGAATCAGCTTTTCCTGGATTCCCTTTGCAAATCGCATCGCTGTTTTTTTTTCACCTCATTACTAGACCTAAATTGTCCCTGTGCCGACGTTTCTTAGTAACGTATTGCATCCCACAGCTGGTTGACCGGAGCTAAGGGCTTGTTAGTGCTACAGTTGCTGTTTTGTAATAAATAGGGCAAAACCTTGAGTAAAAATTCGATCTTTATTTCGGCGCTCGTGTGTGACTGAAGCAGACGGTGCAGGATCAGAGCCCAGCTGCTCACTCTGTGCATCGTTCACTGACTCGTCTGTTGTGTAGCACTGGCTAGCTGGACGTGGACCTTTGACGGTGCAAACTAAAGGTCCTTCTCGGTCCAGAAACGCTGTCCTAAAGGTTTCTGCTTGGATCCCACTCTGTTGTTACTCAAGTGGTCCACGGGGAAGCAAAGGAAAAACAAAAAGCTGTCACGGGGCATCATTATAAAACCTAGAACGACCCTTTTCAAAATGGCTTTTCAACAGCAGTCCAAGATCGAAACCCAACACTGGGTTCCTGTCTCAAGTAACGGCACAAGCAGGCACAACCCGGGGAATCCCCTAACTCAAGCCACCAGGGCCCCAGAGACCCTGATCTGGAGCCATTAAAAAGTGAACACTGAAATATCCCTATTTTTTTTTTGTGAGCAGTTAGTTAGGAATTTTCAATGGAACTTATTCTGCTTTTTTAACCGTTTCCGTTGCATGGGCCACGACGGGCACGAGCCAAAATAGCTTTCTGTGGGACATCTAGTCTAATAGCAGAGCATCTAATAGCGAAAGTACTGGAGACGCTGGTTTTGGGGTTCACAGATCGCCCCGAAGGAGGTGCCGGTCCATTTAAGGGCTTGATTCGGGAGGTTGGAGAATTTTATTCGATTTTATTTCTTTACGATCTTAAAAGGCCAATCCCAAATGGAGCAAGCCTACAGTGGCGACAGTGGCAAGGAAAATCCCTGAATAGACAAGGAAGAAACCTTGGGAGGAACCAAAGCTCAAAAAGGGACCCGCCCTCCATGGGGGTGGGGCCTAGACGTTCATTAAATAAATACTTAAAAGTCTATTATATAGTAATATCATTTCAATCAGAATAAATTAAGTAATAACATTTCAAAATAAATAACTACATAGATTATAAAATCAGTCCTCAGTGGGAGGTCCTTGGAGGCACATCGTCTCCTAATGACTGAGGGAGTTCCTGCACTCTGGTGGGACTCTGGTATAGGTGATGCTGTGTGGGTGCTGGACCTGGTAGCGGGACATCGGCTCGGAGAGAAAAGAGAAAATGTAGTTACTTATGGGTTAGGAGCACAGAGTCTGTTATCCGTCAGGTGCAGCTGAAACTCATAAGTGGACAGACAATGTCCATTGTGTTACTGTAGACCACAACTCTAAACCGTGTGTGTGTGTGTGCGCGCGTGTGTGTGTGTGTGTGTGTGTGTGTGCATTGCAGGCAGGTGGAGAATCTGCCTCATGGCGAGAGGCTGCTCTCCAGTGAGGAACAGGTCACCTTAATCACAGAAAGCATGTCCGTCACGTCTGCAGACGAGGAGAAGCTGCAGCTGCTCAACAAAAACACGGAGCTACGCAGACTCAACAAAGAGGTGCAGGCATCGCCCCTCCACACACCCCGTTACACAACCCCATGAACACACCGAATATCGAAATGAGAAGAAAAATATACAATTTGTGATGTTTAAATGTCAGTGATTTAGTATTAAATAAATAAATAAATAAATAAAAACGTCAATTATAATATAAATATAAAATACATTCTTATTACTTATTACTGTTATTACGATTCGGTTAAAATGATTAAATATTTAGATAAATATACAAATTATTTACTCATCATGAAGTTAAGAAGGTATTCATATTAAAATTAAAAATTAAAATAAATATATAAAACGAGGTGAAAAATAGTATTGTTATTTTTATTATTACTGTTAATAATAATAATAATAATAATAATTATAATAATAATAGAAGGAAAAGCTGGGCTGAAAACTAAACTGGGAGTTAAAAAAAAAACAAAAAAAACAACTCTAAATACAAATAGTGTTTACGGAAATATGCCTTGATCCCAAAATATTATGCCGAATATTATTTAGTTTAGTTGGGTGCCACTTTAAGGCAGCAATGTGCAATAATAACACAACAAAACAAGCCGACAAAAATAAAATACCTTACCCCGACCACAAGGGTGCTTGACGTTTGTTGATTTGGTAGAAAAGAGCGTCACCCTGGAGGGTTCACAAACTTTTACACAACTCCGTCTATCCATTGGGGGTCGACGAAGACGTCCGTCTGATTGGACCTCAGCTTGTTCTTATTTATTAAATTCTGTTCCACGTTTTAATTCTCGCTCATTCTCACCCCCTTTCGGGTTGGTGAGGGTCCGGGCCTGAGCGTGCCCTGGATGGGGCGCCAGCTTATCTCGAGGCCAATTAGGGGCTCCTGTTTCGACTCCCGACTCGGCCGGACGGCACGACTGGGACTCTGCAGCACCGTGGCAACGAGGAAAGGGCTTTCAGTAGGGGGTCTCTGGCCTAAAGTGGCCCGTTATTTTGTAAGTGGGGTTCTTATGAGATTCCGAATGAACCGAAAGTCTAACAAATGAAACATTTGATTTTTTCGTCTTCCGTACGGGCGTTAGCCTTCCCCTCTGGAATCGCTACGATAGTGAGACGTCTCTCGCAAAGACAGGGTTCGTTTCCCCACCATGTAAACGAGGCCCTGAGGAAAGGCGGAGAACATTTTAGCGACTGGGACGAACGAGGGCGTGACCCTCACGCTGCAGGGTTCGTCCGATTCACAGTGCGTGTGCGTGTGTGTGTGTGTGTGTGTGTATGTGTTGTAGCTGATGAAGCTGAACGAGGACTGGGATCATATCTACCGCAGCACCAGTGCCAGTCTGCAGCAGCGTGTGGTAACTCTGGAGAGAGAGTGTTCCGCCCTGAAGCAGCTCAACAGCCGCCTCCTGCTCAAAGTGGAACACGAACAGGTGAGTCCGAGCGCCCGGCCCCGTCTGGGCCATAAGGGAGGGTCTGGGGGGGGGGGGGGGGAAGCCACTGATATTACAGATGAACAGTTAGTACTTTTAAAAAAACCTTCTAAACCCAACTAGTGGATCATCTGGATCCTGTCGGTTTGTACGCATTTTGAAATCAGCGGGACCCCGACGCAATCCAAAAGAACGCTTTTAACAGAAGCAGGGGGCGCGAGCGTGCCCCGGACGGGAAGCGTCTCCTGTCTCCCGAGGCCCAGCCAGTCGCGTCTCGGCCTGGGGCGCCGGTCGCATTGTATCGACTGCAAGTTTCGTCCCCTTTAAAACACGTCGAATATTTTATTGTGCCTTAAAGCACTGAAGCAATGACCGAGGAAAACTGGAACTCCCTCCCTCAGTTCCTGCTGAAACGACGAACCTGGGATGCAAAGGAAAGGAAGCGCGTGTGTGTGTGTGTGTGTGTGTGTGTGTGTGTGTGTGTGTGTGTGTGTGTGTGTGTGTCAGGGACACTCGATTTCCTCCGGTTGGACGGACCAAACACCTGCAGTAAACATGCTGCACCTTCTGACTTGTTTATGTAATGATATGGAAATCAGCAGCTGCTCAGGAAAAGGCAAACACCCACACCGTTCACGCCTGAGCAACAACACAACAGAACACGATTCAGCAGGTCATGCAAAATCCCTCCGCAATAACGAGGATTTAAATGAGGTCGCGGCGAAATAAGCTCGATTTTTAAAAAAAGAAAAGCCAACGTGGATTCCAAAAACGTGGATTAATTTGCCGTTTTTATTTATGGTATTATTATTATTATTATTATTATTATTATTATTATTATTATTATTATTATTATTATTAAGAGTAGTAATAGTATTTTTTTTTTACAAATACGAGAAATGGATTGAACATTTTAACGCACGTAATTTTAATTTCAACACATAGAAATGTAAACGTAAAAATATTTAAATATCAATTATTTGTCACTCGTTAAATAAATAAATAAATAAATAATGCATAAACGATCATATAAATGTTATATAATTTGCATTTTTATCTAAATGATTTTTTAAAAAATGTGTTATTATTATATGGTTCCGTCAAAATGCATGAAAAGGATTAAATAATTAGATAAATATTGTTTATCAAAACTATTTACTCATAATGACGCAAAAAATGTGTTCATATTAAAATCTAAAAAAAAAGAGAACAAGTTAAAAAACATTATTATTATTATTATTATTATTATTATTGCTGTTATTGCTATTCATTTTCATAATAATAAAAGTAATTTAATTTTATTATTTTATTTATTATTAATCACCAACAACATGATATTAAAGGAAAATTCAAACGCATTAAAAGGTAAAAAATGCACAGATAAATTAGATCTGTACTTAATAACCAAAAGTATTATAACGTAAGGGGAAATTTTTTTTTTTTTTATGTTCTAAAAATATTTTTTCAAAATTATAAAAATTCTACAATAAATATTTAATAACCTAAAGTTTGTACGGTAGCGTGTGGCAGTGCTTTAATATTTCTATGAATATTATGTCATGTGTACGTGTGTGTGTGTGTGTGTGTGTGTGTGTGAAAGAGAGAGAAATCTTACCAGTGTGCAGCTCCTTCACTAAGGAGGACATGGTGTCGGTGATGGAGTCAGCTGCCACTAGGAGATCGTTACGCAGGTTTCTACGTGCTCCTAGGTCACAGACGCAGAGGTTTGAGTTAACCAGGTTATAAGAGCCCGAGTCAGACTGGATTCGTTTAATCCCACCACGAGTGTGTGTCCATGCACTTAATAATCCGATAACCACAGAAAACCCGACCAGATTTGGTCTCCAATCCGATCAATCCAGCGAGTTTAAATGTATTTGTGTATAATGTATATAATGGGGACACCCCGGGCCGGCAGGGCCCAATAATACCAATAATACCAATAATCTCACTGAAGGACATGATAAAAGAAAAAAAGCAAATGCTGGGTTTCAGTTCCCCCAAAACTGCTTGGCTGCCATTTCGCGAATGCTGCAGTTCATTCCAGGGTTGCCAGATCCAACGGGCAACCAAGCTGATAAAAGCCTGTGCTCAAACTTCTGGGGAAACCCGCTCGTCCGGAGATCAACAATAACGACACCCGAGTAAAAAAATAAAATGTAAAAAAGAGACGGCGATGGCCATCGAACACGGCGAGAGCGGCCATGGTTTTGTTTTTCACAGAGATGAATTCCTCAGGAAATCTCTGTGTTCTCATATATATCGGATACGTATCCAATCCAGGGCCAGATATGAAGTGGCTCAGGTCAGACCCCAGGCCGAAATCAGAGTAGGGGTATACAAGCAGTGAGAAACCTGAATACTGAGATCAAATCCAGCTCCCTTCATCTGATTTCCTAATCTGAGAAATGCTATAACGAACAGATTAATAAGTGCATGTATCCGCCCTCGCTGGTCCCCCGTCCCAACCATTAAGTCGCCGTACCATGAGGTCCGGATTGCATTTTCAACCAGGAATATAAACGTTTACAAAAAGACACCCTTTTTCCTCACCGTGTGCAAAAGCCTCTCGCACGTCTCCCCCTACTCCAGCGAGAGAGTCCTGAGGCACATGTGAAGGGCCGTGGCCGGGGTGCGTTGGGGTGGAGGCTGCAGAGCGGACGGGCATGGGGCTGGGACGAGAGGCACCGTGACCAGGAGAAGTCTGAGGGGAACCTGCTGCTTGCGCCTGAGACGGAAGCGGAGATTTAGAATTCGTCGACTTTCGGTTTTGGTTCGTTTTTACACTTTTACTCCGATCGGCCGAAACGTTAAAGGCACAAGAAGCAGATGTGTACAGAACAGTAGGTTCTCGTAGCTGACGTGTTGGATTTGCTAGAAACGTTGGTCATTAGCGACCAGGGTTACTTTAGGAAGGAACAAACCGTTACGGCTAGACGACTGCCTAATGTCGGGCAGTTACACCCTGGATCCGGTCCGGTTTATCCTTTGGGCTAAAATACATTTGGGCTATTATATAATTATATATAATTTGACTATTACTACAACTTAATTATTTCAATTAACATCTAGGGTCACCCAAGCAGGTCGGCTCACTTTAGAGTCTTGGTTCCTCCCCAAGGTTTCTTCCTTCTACACTCAGGAAGCTTTTCCTTGCCACTGTCGCCCTAAGCTTGCTCGGTTTGGGATTGGCCTTTTAAGGTCATATGATATTATAAGGCTGCTTTGGAATCAGAAATAAATTGGACTTTGACTTAAGATCGCATGTCCAACACGACTCGATTGCATCACAGCGCGCCAGTTACGCCGATAAGACCCGCGTGGACACGGGGGAGAACGCGCCGACTCGACACGGTCTCTGAACCCGTGAGGCGACGGTGCCGGCGTGTTTGCTTTAAACAAACGGCAACCGTAAACACTTCGGCCCGTTTCATTTGCGGGAACTAAACTAAAGTCGCGAATCCCTGTATTTACAGAGCACACTTAGCGGCGAGAGAGCAGGTGAGTGATTACGCGGGACACGTCTAAAGCTTAGCGCACACACGAGCTGGTAGGATGAGGAAACTTACGGCCTGTCTCTGCTCCTCTTCCTACAGCAGCCAGAAGAGCAGAGGAAAGAAAAAGA
>JAUZST010003483.1:0-17131 GCA_034779995.1 Parotocinclus haroldoi | reverse complement strand
TATCAGATAATCAGATATATACAAGCACACCTGATCCCATCAATTGAACATAAGACTCACTTTCAAGTTGACTGCTGGAAATGGAAATACTAATACAAATACTAATAAAAATGCAGAATTTATAACATTTGATTTGACATTTCGACATACTGCAGACAGTATAAACCCAAGATACTTTATGTTTGGTCTGGTCAGCTTCATTAGATTTTTTAATAAACAATAAACTGAATTCCTGTGATCTCTGATCCCTCAAACTGTTTCAAGAACCTTCATTTATCAATAGGGACAAGAGATTACTTTGGCAAACCTGTCAAGAACTACAATACAGATTAACATTCACAAATGCCACTTAAAACTTTACCGTTAGCCCATGTCCAGAAACGTTGCTGACTTCTCTGGGCTCAGAGGCATCACACAGTGGAAACTTGTATTTTGGTCACACAAATCCATCACTTTTGTGGAAGCAATGGACACTGTGTGTCCATAAAGATAAAGATAAAGATAAAAGATCCAGACTTATATCAGCAGCATGTCCAAATGCCATGGTCTGTATGGTATGGATCTGTGTCAGTACCCTAGGCAAAGGCAGTTTACACTTCAGTGATGGCTGTATAAATGCAGAAAAGTAAACTGAGATGTTGAGTAACATCTTTTCCAGAGACGTCCCATGACAGCACACACATTACAGAGTGATAAATGCTTTACCGTACCAAACATTTTCTGAATGTGGCCTGAAATGCAGAAATGGATGTATTAGTAAATAAATAAGTAAGTTAAGTTAGTAAGTTAAATGAAGATGACCAGACAGAACATGAACATGTAGGGTTCACACTGTCTGCAAAAAGGATTCATTACAGGTCTGGCAGGGGAAGCTATTACAGAGCCAGGGAACGAGCCCACCTTCTAGCCCTCTGGTGGTTAATTGAGACTGTTCAACCTGACCCAATTTTGTACCTGTAGTAGTCCTGCAGGCAGTACACCTCTCCCACCTCACCCTGCGCAAAACGCTGATCTCCAATTGGCTGCCTGCAGGTAGTGCAGACAAAGCAGGGTGGGTGATAGGCTCGTTCCAGTGCACGGATCACATTATCTTTAATGATCTCACCACACGCCCAGCATGGCTCCAGACTGGCCTACGGGAAATTAACGATTAGAACAGGACATTCTGTTGTGGCTTACAGCAACATTTACATTTAGCATCTATATTTCACACTATGTGCACCAGCTTTATTTAAATATGTTCATATTAATTTTCATACATATTACTCATGAAAATTAGGGAATATTTCAATATGAAATATACCATAATGACATTTTACATCGTTTTTGTCAGCAGTGCACATTACAAAGCTCAAACTGAAGCAATATAGCAGTGCCAGATTCTAAACTTAAAGACAATGTATTGATACTTAAATATGAAACCTAAATATCTAAACCTAAGCCTGATAGCACTGTTATCATCCAGTACTGGTAGTTTCCAATGCGTCCACATGGTGGCAGACTAAAAAAGATGATCGTTGTTAATAATGTTCTAATAATTCTGCAATAAAAACGCATCATTTATCATCCAAGCTCCAGATAAATTGGAGAAGATTAAACGCTTATGTAGTCGAATGAAATGAACAGATTTTTTCAATTGTAATATCTGCTAATAACTGCCATACTGTGATAAAGGCAAATAACTGAAGTGTTGTGCAGCTGTACCTGGTAGCAGTCCTCACACATGGGAATTCCAGCTTTATTGTAGTAGATCTGACCCGCAAGAGAGACGTTACACTGCCTGCACTGGAAGCATGAACTGTGATATGTCCTGTTTAACGCCTCAATTGCCGGCTCACTGAGGGGGACAGGTTTACGACAGAATCCACATACATCTGACACACACACACACACACACGTAGTTTGGTTAAAGGCTATGAAGTAGACTGGCTCTGTAGACATTAATTGTCATGGCACAGTGTATACTGTACAGCTACTAGACTGTGGACCAACAGTCCAGTCTGGGAATCTGCATTGAGTCCTACAACAAAACGCATAACATACATTTAAACATACGATGTTGGCGTATGCCATTGAGTGTGATTGTCACATGGGTGCATCCTGCTTGTGCTACAACAGTCCCAGATCCAGGGACTAGATTCGGAAGGTGGAAGACCATGGCAAGGCAGAACACAGGCTCAGTCAAATTATTGGCATGCCTTAAGCAGAGAAAGCTTTTAAGGAGATTGCTCTTAGGCTGTCAGTAAAAGCAGGGTAAGAACTGTCCAATGCATTATTAAAAAGTGGAAGAACCGTGGGGAAACATCTTCAAGGCAGGAATGTGGAAAAATGTTTGGTGAAATCAAATCGAGTTGGTATCAGGGTCCTGGATGGAATGCCAGTCAATGGCAGGGGGCAGAAGGGAGGAGATGCTTGGCTAGTGAATTGCCACTGCACCACCCAGTGTAATTTCTTAGAATTTATAAAATGTATTTTTAAAATACGTTAAAGGCTATGTAGGTCTGCTAACTAAGTGCCAGAAAAATATTTGAAACAAGGGTTTCATGTCTTTTAGACCAAAGATTTAAGAAAGAAAGATGAAACACTGGTTACAAAATCAGATTCTATTCTCCAATCAGGTGCTTCTTGCTGTAAGTAACAATAGCTGAAAAGCCTTGTGTAAACTCCCAATTATGCTGCCTATACCATTTTCTGCCTCCGGGTGAGGTGGGTGTCAGTCCTGTCTCTTCTTCTGCATGTGATATTCACAAAAAGGCTTCTGCAACTGTCAGAATCAATAGCTGTCGTGTACGTGTGTATGCCATCACACCTGGTGAGATTCCCTCTTCATCCACCTCCAATTCTGCTGATGGCATACTCTGACTCCCATCAGCAGGGGGAGCCGTTTCCACAGGCCGGGGTACAGCGACCTGTTTGAACCACAGCAGATCAAATGGATCACTTCAGGTGTGTAAAGGTCTGACAAACATCTGGCTCTGTGTAACGATTCAGTAGATCGCAGCAGCCATGTGAGGGACCAGTTACAGCATTAGAGGAACTTTATTATTGAAATAAATAGTTGAACATAACTGCAACAAGTGTGAAGTATTTCCTCTTTTCAGCCACAAACAGAGAAGAAACTGGACAGCATGTTAGTAATTAGCATGACTTTTTTACAGGTCAGTTTAAAATGAGTCTGCTGGTATTTTATGTTTTTCATTTTGCTTAGTTTCAGGCTTTAAACCCAAGTGTTCCCATGTTTTAATGACCCCAAAAATCAATAAAGCAGGCATGGGGAGAACTGTGTCATGTGACCACAGGCCGAGCAATAACATACACACTGGGGCCACTGGAGACAGGGACCTATGAGGAGACCCACCCTGAACAAACAGACATATAAACATTTAGAAATCATTCACATGAATTCTGTTGTATGCTATTTTACTTTTTCAGTATATCTGTACATTCAGCTGAGGGCATGTAAACAGCATGTAGATTGTATCGGGATACCAACACCCGAAAACAAATTCGCACCAATGACCTGAGTTATGTTATGAAGTGGAGAAGCTCACTGTATACAGCTTCCATTTACAGTAATGTGCTAGCCCAGTTTGTATGCCTCCTCCGGTGAAGTGACATCTGTCGGATACAGAGCATGCATTCGGTTCCTGGTACCAGATAGTTTAGTACCGCAGTACACCTCAAATCTGAACTGGAGTGGAATGATTCATATACCACCTTCCTGATTTGAGTTGCATTTCAAGTTGGTAAGGAGTCTTGCCATCAGGCTGTGTCCAAGTTGTCTCCAGTTTCTTTCTGTTCCTGAGATTCTGCCTTGCAAGAGGGTCTCTGAGACTTTCGGGTCTTGGGAACAGGGTTTTGCACATGCCGCATTCGATCAATTTGATTATTTTTGCATATTTTGTCATTTTTTGAGTTTGTTACTGCAGAAGATGTGCAGCTTCTTTCATTTACGAGATATGACATGAGGCGACCAAATGCTTGCATCAGACTATAGTCCCAAAATAAACTCGCTAAAACTCAAAAACATTTTATTTGTGTGAAACAGCTTCAAATTTCTCAAATGAATATCACAGCATTAGGTGATTGTGAGTGTGTTTGTTACCTCACGTCTGGAGGCCAGAGGTCCCTGTTTGGGGTCAGATGATGGGCATGTGGGTGGGGGAGGCAGTGATGGGGCAACTGCGACATCAGAGATGTCCGAGTGCAGAGAAGCAGTGGGGGGAGAAGGAGGAGGAGGGAGATATTCTGAAATGAAAAACACACATTTATATAAGCACACACAGATGGCTCAAACTACTTTACATTTAGAAGAGATGATGAGAAAACTTCAAGAAAACTGTTGCAAGAAATCATGCTAGGATAGTATGGACAATAATCAATGCTGCCATCAATCCATTCATCCATGTCCCGCAATTTATACATTACATCACTGTATATCCATCCAACCATTTATTAGTTCATTGAACAACCCACATAACCAACCATCCACCCAGCCAACCACACTTCCATTCATCAGTGCATCCAACAATCCATCCATAATCTGGCTGTTCCATCTAATCATGTAGACCCACTTTTATCCAGCTAGCCTCCTCCAACTCCATTTGTCTATCCATCCAACCATACATATAACCATCCATCCATCCATCTATTTAACCATTCATCTAACAATCATATCCAGTGTGGCACAGAGAAAATCTTCCATTCAATAATCCTAAAAGAAGGCATACACTCAACAATGAATTCCTCCATCTCTTCATTATCTGTGCTGTATAATCAATGCGTTTTCCTTACTCCCAGGACTTTTCTCCTCTGCTTTGAGCTGCCCGATTCTCCCGGCTCTGGATGTAGCAGCGAATGGAGCTTCAGGTTTGCCGTTGGCATGTGATTTACAGTTCTCCAGAGGATTTGGCCTAGCCTCGGCTGGAGAGTGGTTGCGTCCCAAAGCCATCATCTGACTAGAAGAAGCAGAGGGTTTCCTCTGTGTGCCGGTGGGACTGATGGGGACAGCTGAATGCTGAGTGATCTGGGCCGTGGGTGTGACTGTGGCTCTGTATGGAGAAGCCAGAGTGATGAAGACAGAGGAGACCATCCTCTTCGGAGGAACTGCAGAGGTCATGGTTCTAAAAAAGAATAGAAAAAAGCAATATGGAGACACATTTAAGCCAGGTTCCTCCAGTCCACCAAATACAGTATATGCAGTAGTTTTTATGTTATCATTTATATTTGATCTCTATTTTAATTTAACAGAAAAACTTAAACTAGCAGCAGTTCTTGGTCTCAGTCTTCCATGAGTCTGAGATCCTGAGCAAGTGTTAAAAAAGCTCTGAGATTCCATTCCATGGTATAAATATGATTTAATCCACCATTGAGAGTGTAATTTGTTGATTTAGAAGCCGAATGGTTTTCTTATGGGCTTGGATATGTTGTGCTAAGCTAACATCCAAGACCACATGACTATATTTGGGCATCACACTGCTCCATCACTCAAAACACATAAGAACTAAAGTAAAAAAAGGATTCCAAAAATATATTTCCGCATTTACATTGAGAGAATTTTGTATAAGCCCCAATCCAGACCCATTAACAATTTACCAGAAAACTTCAAAGTTAGTCTTGCTCAAGGGCATAAGTGTTCATACTAAATATACAACACTGCTCACAAAAATTAGGAGATATTTCATTATGAACAATTTTATTTTAAAATTTACCTTAAAATTGTGCACAGTATTGTTGCAGTTCCAGTTACAGGACCAAAAGGTACCAGTTCGAGTATCAGACTTGCTTATTTCAATACCAAAACGTGTCTCTCCAGTATTAGAGATACCAATTCCAATATCTAACGTGCCAGCTCAATTTTAAGACTTCCAATTACTATTACAAAGGTACACATTCAAACCCATAAAGGTGTCAAACTCATAATGAAATATTATAATTCTTGTGAGCAATGGTACCAGGTTCAGCACTGTGGCCTCGAATTACTCTACCAAATGTATTAATTTCAATATTGACGGTAACCAAATATATCAGTTTAATTAGCAATGGTACCCACTACAGTACCCAAGCTCCTAGCTCTATTATGATGACTTCTAGTTACTCTACCAAATGTATATCTTCTACTGTCAAATGGATCACATTCAGTTTAAAAAGTATCCCAAGCACTGCCAAATGTAAAATTCCAGTACCAAAGGTTTCAGTTCTTGCTACTCTTTCCACTGTCAAAGGTACCAGTGTCTTTACCAAACGTATCTGTTTCAATATTAAAGTTTCCAGTGCAGTTCAACCAAACACACAATCGAAACAATATGAATGTTGCTGCTAATGTTATGGTTTTATTGTGAGCTCATAAAGAAACCAATTACTCAAAACAACCATTTTAACCTGCTGAATCAGTTTGTCACATGACAGCCACGTTCTTGTTTGTAGTGTCTAAAGGTCGAATGTGCAACCAAATCTGGAGAAAGAACATAAGAACACACCTAACCTGAGTGTTCTTTTAATAATGTTCAAGGTTTTCTTCAGACACACTATGGATTTCAGGGTCTGATCCAAAATCCATACTTATTTAAATGCAAAGCATAATGACTGACTGACTCTGAAATGTTCAGAGCGTCCCTAAACATCTACAGCGTGTCCTCTGCTGCCACCAAACCAGTCAAATCAGTTTTCACTAACATCAGGTGTGACATCACAGTATGAACGAATTAGACCAGAACAAGAAAAACATGACAATTAGGCATAGTATAGAAAATAAACTAAAACAAAATCAAATAGTACATATATGTATATGCACACACAGAGTACTGTATAGTACTGTGTATACTGGTGTGCAACAGTTTTAGGAATTCTATATTTTTCAGTTTATATTCTGCTTATTTTATTACTTAACGTTAGAGGTCACTGCACTTTGTAGTTTTACAATTACAGACTGTAGTCCATCTGTTTCTCATCGTACTTTGTTAGTCTGTTTTACTCTGTTCTTTAATGGTCAGGTCAGATCAGGAACTATTAATGTGGTGAACCATTCTCAGTTCTGCATTGACACCGACATGGTGGTGGTGGGTTAGTGTGTCTGGTACTGGTATGAGTGGATCAGACACAGTAATGCTGCTGGAGTTTTAAACCAGCGGTACGGTAGTGGTTAAGGAAGGTCCACAGTTCAAATCCCACAGCTGCCAAGATGCTTGAGCATGGTCTTTAACCCACAATAACTCTGGATAAGGGCATAAATGTAAACCACATCAATGACACTGCTAGGCTGAAAGAGTCCACCAGCCAAAAATTTCCAGCCACCAGCATCTTGTCCTATGAGCACTGATTCCTGTCCTGTCCCACTCCCATTCAAAATGACTCCCGCTCTTGTACTGCTCCCATTTTTCCTATTTATTTTAGTTTTTCGCCAATACAATTTAAATTTAATCTTATCCCCATTCATTTGTGGTAATATAGGGGGACATTTTATGCCTTAATCAAAAAAAAATCCTTCACTAAAGGCCACAAAACATAAATAATACACGGCCTGTGGTCCCTATAGTTTTTCCTGAAGTCGTTACTTCTGACTTTGTGTTGCAAATCAATTTTTACGACATCAGTTTCTGAGTTGTGTTTACTCCCTCCATTGCTGCTGTTCTATGAATTCCGGTGGGAAGCTGTGGGCGGAAGCACCGTTGGCTTCTGGGACGTGTAGTTCTTTAGATTTGCGTTACTGTAGGTTTTTTAAAAGAAAAAAACGACAAAATGGCGGTGCCTATTCTATGGTTATCTTTTGTCTTATTTATTGGTTTCCGCTCCTGTCTTCTCCTGTTAACTTTTGTATCCTGTACCGTCCCAATCACGTGAGTAATAGTTAAGTTGAGTCCCATTCCGCGGGAATCACGTGACCCGTGGGATTCCTGAAATAATGTCAGCCTCTATTCCAGACCTAAACTCTATTGAACATCTGTGGAGGAGTGCAAGGTCTCTAACATCCAACGTGATGTCATCATTGACATTGAAGTGTAGAAGAGGATTCCAGTAGCAACCAGTGAAGCTCTAGTGAATTTCATAAAATACTGAAAATAAAAGAATGGTGGACACACAAATTATGGGGGGTGTATTAGGGGTGTACTCACTTTTGTTGCCAGTGGTTTAGACAGTAATGGCTGCGTGTTGAGATATTTTGAGGGCACAGCAAATTTTCACTGTTATATAAGCTGTAGACTGACTACTTTATGTTGTATCAAAGTGTTGTATTTTCAGTGTTGTCCCATAAAAATATAGAATAAAATAGTAAGGGGTGTGCACAATTTTGTATAGTTATATAGTGATATAGTGTACAGTTACCTATATCAAACAAATATACTGTGCATACTAACTATCAAAAGTCCCAGTTCCAGTACTTTTCTTTTCTGTACCACTATAATCTTCTCGTTCCACTATAAAGGTACCAGTTCCATATGGTTCAGTCCATTAAAGGTTTAAAGTCTTTGTTCATACATCCACTTGGAGAACCAAGGCAAGGGCTGTAGTTCTAGTGCTAAAATTTGTATTGCTAAAATTAAAAGTACCATTCCTAACAGTTCCTTACCAGTACCAGAATAGATTCCTGTTACATTGGGACAGGTCTGTTTGAGCACCGCTATGTGGCTGCTATAGACCACTCGTTGTTTGCTGTTTTTTTCCCAATCCCTTGACCCCTTCCTCGTGGCTAGTCTTTTTGTCAATGTCATTATATGTGCTTATGTGTTAATTTCATGCTCATATACTGTACTCCTTGGAGGATAGTAGGTAAACGGGGCTTTTTTTTAAATCTCCAATCGATGTTTACCATGTTCTAATTTCTTCTCGAATGTTCCCCATTGTGGGACTAATAAAGGATGATCTTATCTTATTACCAAAGATACCAGGGTACCAAATTTTCCATTTGTAGTGTCAAAGTACCAAATGAAGAAACAGCTAGTTCAACGTCAAATGAACTTGTTACAGTATCAAGGTTTTAAGGCCCAATACCGGAGGCTTCTGTTTCAGCCAGTGCCAAAGGTTTCTGATTCAGTATAAAAGCTATAATATCAATTTCAGTTCCAGTACCATGTATAACATTAGCAAAAACCTCAAAGTTTCTAGATCTACTTCCAGTTCCAGGACCTTCTCCAGCTGCAGTACTATAGATGACACCAGTAATTTAAGTTTCAGAAAGAGGACTTGTATGTATTAATGTATCTAGTCAATCTTGGAATTAATAGCATCTAATGGTACCCTAGAGTAACTGGTGTTGGTCACTAAGATGCTGAAAGGAACTGAAAATAAACTGAAAGTGGACTTTCTGCTAACTGTAACTGTAGCCTATAGAACTTGAACCGGTGGTTCCAGTTTCTCGGTACTGCAAGTTGTAGCACGTTGTGTCTGAGTTCCTAAAAGGTTCCTGAAGTTGAAGTTAAAATAAAAGTCAAATTTGTCTAAAATGCAAAGAATTCAAAAGACCCCAATGCTCCCTCTCACACACACACACACACACACACACACACACACACACACACACACACACACACGCACACACACATTATGATTTTATTTCGAGCATCAAAAGTACCCGTTCCTGAACATCTCCTAGTAGTGCCAGTTGTAGTACCAGTGGTACCGTTCCAATACAGCTCCAGAACCAGATTCCTGCTGCAGTAGAAAAGCTGATGTTTGCAAGGCAACTGTACCAGCTCCAGTAGAATTACTTTCACTTGCTGCACTAAAGCTTCTAATTATTAAAGCTTTTCGTTTCAGAACCAAAGGTTCCAGCTCATCTTTTCTTGGCACCAATAGGACCTAGTGGTTCTTGGAGGCAAGGCTAGTTGTACGGTTGTGAGATGCAGTATACATATCTACAAGCAAAAGAAACAGGTACTGGAACCGGAACCTTTGTTACATTGTGCAGTGGAAACAGGCCCTGAAATCCCTGAGTACGTGAAACACATGTAATGTGCAGAGAATCTGAGACATTCCAGTACTCAAGCGTTCACACACACACACACACACACGCACAGACACACACACACACGGCTGCAGAATATCCTGATTCCTGTCTGCCTGTTAGGTAGTGAACAGTTTTACTGCAGCTGAGATCAGTTTGCAAACACGTACCTGAATCACAAGAAGCGTTTTCTCTCTCTCTATTTCTCTCTCTATCTCACGCTTGCTCTCTCTATTGTCTTCTTTATCCTTTATCCTCCCATATCGTCACTAAGAGAAAGAGCAGTGAACAGACAGATAGCTACACTAGGCCACTCCTTTTCCTCCCTCCCTCCCTCCTTCCCTCCTCCTCTCTCGTTCTCCCTCACTTTCTTTCTCTTTCTTCCCTGAATGACAGCTTGCTTTCATAGCCGTAAAAGGTAAGCAGTTAATCACTGACCAAGACCTATAAAATAGGTCTCTCACACTTACACACACAACTTAAGAAGGTCACAGCTTTCTAACCTTGTGGGGACATTTGTTCCATGCAGTGGTATATAAAAGCATGGCCCACACACTCAGCACCCCGAAAGAATTGCACAATTTTACAGATGGACTAGTCACAGTCATGTATGTGCACGTTTGCACAGTCATAAATACTCTGGAACCCTAAAGAATCCAAAGGCACGAACACGCACACTGACACACGCACACAGACACACACACACACACACACACACACACACACACACACACACACTCACAGGAAAATACATGATTGCACATTCACTGTGATTATTGCATGCACACTCACAAACTCACAATCCCCCCTTTTCCTGTCCTTTATCTTTCAGAATGCAGCAGGATGTGACTGTGCCTGCCTTCTGCCCTCCTGCCCCCACACGATTCTGAATCAGTGCTTATACCTAAATGATTCTGAATCAGTACTAATACCTAAATGATTCTGAATCAGTGCTAATACCTAAATGATTCTGAATCAGTACTAATACCTAAATGATTCTGAATCAGTACTAATACCTAAATGATTCTGAATCAGTTCCAGTTTCCTTATTATCGTTTAAGCTTTATTTTCTTTACCTCCCTCATGATCAGCTCCCTTTCATCCCCCTCTCTTCCTTCCTGCCCCAAACCGTTCTACCCATGTTAGGAGCTTCTGACTGTAGTGATCATTTTTGGGATGGTGTTTGGTTTTGGTTTCTGAAAAGAAAAAATGTTCAAGGGTGAAACCTAACCACATTCGGCAGAGGAGTGTGTGTGGCTTGTTTGTTTGAGAACATCCAGTTTTTATAGATTTCTTATCTTCTCAGTCTGGGGCAATGAGGGGGAGGCACAGAACCCAATGGAAAGCAGGAAGGGGGCAAGGCCACAAACCAGAGAGATGAAACAAGAGAAAAAAAGATGGCAAGACAGAGCACAAGAGATCTAGCTGAGGGAAGGGGGAGGGGGAGTCCTGCTGCTCATATGTGCTGTGTGGATTGGAATGCATAAGTGATGTCACACAAGCAAGAGTGAGCATGCCCAGTGATGACATCATCCCCCCCAAGTCCAGGTCCCTCCCCCACGACGTTATGGCTGCCAAAAATCCCTCAAAAGCAGAGAGAGAGAGAGAGAATTTGTAAATCAGAAAGTGCATTTTGTGCATGTTTCTGCATTTTCAAGCACCATCAGCATTTTCATTCCAGTTATATTTGCATATGTTCAAATGAAATGATGAAGTTTAATATGTATGGAAGTAGCCATATATACACACATAAACTGACCTCTAATCACTTGTGTGAAACAAGAATAGTAACACCCAATAGGTGACTCGTGAGTCAACACATCACAAATGTGCGCGCGTGCACACAGTGCGGAGCTACACCTTTTGTCAATATGGACGGATAAAGTTTTATTGAAGGTGTCAGTGTTGCATAACAAATAGTTTTGGTGATAGATTGTGGTTCAACAATAAAGGATACAAAGGAAATGTTTATGTCCATGTGGTTTAAACAAACGCGCGTTGATGTAAGTTAGAGTAAAACATTTCAATTACATACCTGTACTCTGGAAGCCACGTGTCTCACTATCTCCCTCTAATGGTCACTCGGGTAATTTAAGTCATTTCAATATACGCTGTGCGTATCAGAGCTTTCGCTATTTTCATGATTTAATAGCAGAGTTTGGTCCCACCTTGAGCCCTATACTGGTCCGTGAACTGGGTGGCACAAGTATGGAAAATGAACGGAAGTATGAATAGAATTAAATGTAGTTCAGTGATTTACCGCCAGATGTCATTAATACAGTTCCATGTCGGTAGTTGGCGCCATGAGCTGCTGAATGTCTGGAAGTGTGTTCCCTTTATGATTAAACATAGTGCAAGACCCTCGTGCAGCATCGACACCCAGAGCTTTATTAACTGTTGTGTACAGTTGCGTTCTTCAGGTCTGTCTGGCTCGCAGGATGGACCACGAGGATCCCAGTATAATATGCTGCATATAATGAATTGAATGCGTGGTATTGTAGTCGTTTTGGGAGCATTTGCACTGGCATCCTTTTAGGACGCAGACTTAATCCCACCAGCTTTTATTTCAGTGATAACAGCTTTATGAACGCAACATTTGGTAACTTCATCTCGTTATGAGATCATGGAGAGTCTGATGTACAGTTTTGCACGTTTGTGAATTCTTAACCAGTAGATTATGATCAGGGTTTGTGTGTGAATCTGTGTGTAACTGTGTCGTGGACTATTCGCCCACAAAATACACAAAGTAATTCGCTGTTTATCAGGCCAGTGTAACCTCTTTTCAGCCATCTCCTAATTACACACCCCTCAAATCCAAATATATTCTCAGCCATCATCAAATCAACAACCTTAAGGTACAACCATAAGCTTATTTTCAGTAGTAGTTTTATTTATTTCCATAATTAAGAAATTATAACAAGACTAAAATATTAGAGTCAAATATAGACTCTAATCAAATATAGAGTTTAAATTATCAGCCAGAGCCATTAACTTGTGATTCTCTTCTCTCAGTGGAAGGGTCAAGCACACAGTGGGTTGGGTGTCATGAGACAAATCAGGAGGGGAACAGTGAACAATCTCTTGCCAAAGAAAACTTGCTAAACCTCTCCTCCTCTGGGTGAGACAGGACAATATGGGGCCCTCTGAGGGCAGGGAGACTATATACTATATTTGTATAGCTAATATACAATCACTGACCACCTTAACAGGTAGACCTGTTGAACTGCTACTTTAAACAAATATCTACGTAATGAGACAATCACATAACAGCAACCTGGTGCATTTAGGCATTTACAAATGGTCGAGAAGACCTGCTGAAGTTCAAACTGAACCTCTCAGAATTGGGAAGAAAGATCATTTTAAGTGAATTTGAACTTGGCATGGTTATTGGTTCTACAGAGGCTGGTCTGGTTATGCCAAAAACTGCTTATCTCCTGTATTTTTACGCACAGCCATGGTGTGCAAAAGAGAAATGCCTTGTTGATGTCAGAGGAGAATGGTTAGACTGGTTCAAGCTTATAGGAAGGCAAGAGTAACTCGAATAACCATTTGTCACAGCCCAATCACGCAAAAGAGAATCTCTAAATGCCAAACAGATCAAACCTTGAAGCAGATGGGCTATAGCAATACAAGACCAAAATCGGGTGCCACTTGTGTCAGCCAAAAACAGGTAACTGAGTCACAAATTCGAACAGGCACACGAAAATTGGACAATAGAAAATTGGAAAAATGCTGCCTGGTCTGATTTCTGCTACGTCATCTGGATGGCAGAGTCAGAATTTGTCACAAAAATCCGTGAGTATTTTGAAATATATATAAAGAGGATCCCACAAGAACTGCTGGACAATCTGATCGTGTTCATGCCCCATCACTGTCAGTGTGTTTTGGCACTCTTGGGTGACCATACACCCTACTGAACAGTCAATGTTACTCAATCATGATAATTGAGTTTGCATCTTATTTGTGTAATCAAACAACTTTTAATGAAATAATATCAAATGCTATTTTTTTACTCACTTCATATTCATTTTAAAATATCCTCTAATGTTGTGAGCAGTGTAACACAAAAGGGTGGATCGAGCCTGCCTTGTATCAGTGGTATAGGCTTCTAGTGGTGGTGTAATGGTGTGAGGGATATTTTCTTGACACACACTTTGGGTCCCTTAATACCAGCTGAACATCGTTTAAACACCACCGTCTACCTGAGGATTGTTCTAGACCATGTCCATCCCTTTATGACCACAGTGTGCCATTTTCTGATGGTTACTTCCAGCAGGATAATACACCATGTCACAACATTTCCAGCACCTTGTTGAATCTGTGCCTGTTCTAACAAGGTGACTATAATGAAGTGACCAGTGAGTGTATAGCTTATATATTATGGACTTTTCATTGTCGACTGTTTATTAGTTTATTTAGTCAGTGGGAGTCTGATTACTTGCTTTTATGTGTTTGGGGAGGTGTGTTAAACCGTGACGTATAGGGACGGCGTTAAGACAAGACTGCAGCAACACTATTCCTGACACAGAAACACAGATGACTCGCATCCTTAAATAATTCAGTTTATACAAGAAATTAGTTCCAGCATCTACGCACAAAGCTCTGGTATGTGAATAAAATCTGCCTTGTCATGATCCAGACAGCACTTAGGATTCAAGTGATCACTCAAGGCTCGATTATAACCCAGAGATTTTAGTGTTGATTAGTACAAACTCTATCATTAGAAGATTTTTGTTTAACAAACAGCCCTGATTGCATCATCCAGACCAACAGTGCAGCTGATCCAATCAATGTTTCGATGGCATCAGGGATCAGAGCAGCTTCAGCCATACATCTACACTCTGTTCTGTTCCTCTGGCTTTACATTTAGATAGAGGGAGAGTCTTTCCTGTATTATTTAAATGCATTGGACCATTAAAGCTGACCTAAAGCTTTCGACACCACTGGAGTTCTTGAACCCTGAGCCTTACACACAGAGAGAGATCTAGAACATTATTTCATTTGTTAGTAAGTCTGTAATTCCCTTGAGCAGAAGATCAGCCTTTTAGTCCTTAAATCTAGGAGGTTCTCTCTGCACATTAAGCTGAGTTCAGTACTTACAGCCATGTCTTGGTATTGGGGGTGTATTCTTAAGCTCATACACTGTATGGCCAAAAGTTTTAGGACATAATTTCTAATGACTATTCTCTATTATTCACGCACACTGTTATCAGGTTTCATAATAGGAAACTCTGGAATCCATGTACACACAGCAGGCTAAAATAGGTTGTACTGGACCTCAGTGACCCTCAATATGACACTAAACGTTTTCCAGCTCCAACAAGTGAACTTCTGCGTTGGGTCATTGCGTTAGGCAGGTGCACCACCTGAGAGCAACAAGGCACACGTGCACCTCTTAATTAGTGGTTTTAGCCACACTACTTCAAGTCCAATAGAAAGATACAAAGCAGTGCACGTGGTTTGGTGCAGGCCAGCAAACACACCCTATGCAAATGCACAGTGCCAACTGTAAATCTTAATGGTGGATAAACATTGGATTAAAGGTCCAGTTCTGTGAGAATAGTTTGGGGTGCATCCCTGAGCTCCAGTCACATCAAAATGCTACAACATGCAAGGTAGTATCCGAACACAATGTTGATAACACTCAACCTTTCATTACTGCTTGCATGACTGATCGTAAAGTAATGCCTGCAATGCATGAGATCTGAGAGTCTTCTTTTAAACACAAACACACGCACACACAACAGCCCCCAGATGGGATGAGGCGCAGCGATGATTAATGCAGCACAGCTCTGTTCAGACAGCATAGCTCTCCAGAGCTTTCTGTCTCATGACGTCCCACAGCAGCATGCTGAGAACAGTATGAGGAGCCAGGCGCATGAACACCGGACCCATTCCCTTATAGAGCCCCAACACTCCCTCTGTACGGCTCACTTTGACCAAGCAGTCCAAGAACCCACTGTAGAAGCGACCCTGCAGGAGAACAGGACACATGGTCAGTATGTTTTCATCATTCAACGCTAAGGGCGCCATCATGAGCCAATAATCTAATTAGATAATCAGGGAACAGACCAGTCGCTCTTTATGAACATTGGTCCCACACAATGTGGCGTTAACGGTGAGCTGGGTGCAAAGAACAAGAACATAAATGATAAGGTGAAGCTGGGTAAAAAAAAAATTAGCCCAATCCCAAATTTAGAAACAAGGTGAAACTGAAATTACACTCCAAATACAACCAAACAGCACAGCACCAACACAATAGGAAAAATACACACTATGGTCAAAAAATATTAATAGCAGTTCTCTAAACCCCGACCTCCAGCTCTATCCTTCATGTGCACATGTTCATCATTTAACAACAGTTGCCTCACAGTTGTAAAAGGTTACATCTAAGCCACCCAAGGAGGAATGGGTCCCTTGTTGAGTCTCGGTCCTGTCACTGTCACCCTAGGCTTGCTCAATTTGGGATTGGCCTTTTAAGATGATATAAGATTGTATAGCTGCTTTGAGACAATGCTCCTCTGTAAAAAGCGCTACAGAAATAAAACTGAATTGATTAAACAAGCCGATCATTCAGTGGAAGGATGAAGGCACGTGGGTAGTGATTCTTAACTCTGACTGGAATTCCTCACCTCTGTCACATTTCACCGACACTGCCCTGTCTCTGAGTTCACCCCGCCACTCCGACGAGACATGGACTTCATGGCTAAAAAAACAATTGTCTTCACGCCAACAAGTACCAAATGAATAAAGTATCAGAATATGTTCCTATTAAGAACACTGTGAGGAATCTAAATCTGAAACTGACAATACAGGGAACAATAAAAAGCTCTGAATCAGGTGTATCGAAGAACATCAAATTATCAAATACTGTCCAGAGATTTTTGATGACTCTGTGGTTGATTACATATACAAGTGTTCCCTCGTTTATGGCGGGGGTTACGTTCCAGGACCACACGCAACAAACGAAAATCCACAAAGTAGAGACACTATATATATTTAAGTATTTATACACTATTTGAGCCGTAGAACTTGCAGAACATTTGGGTTTCATCGTAGGGCTTGAATGAATTCAGTCTATCATGAAACTTTCACAAACAGAGAACAAAACACAGCAGATAAAAACTTGTCATGTCGGCAAGTAGCGACTCAGGCGGCCGATGCTCTAGTCTTACTTCTCGTTTTTGGTGA
>JAUZST010003482.1:0-17131 GCA_034779995.1 Parotocinclus haroldoi | reverse complement strand
TTGGCAGAGGTGGGATTTGAACCCTAGACCTTCTGGTCCAGAGTCCAGTACCTTAACCGCTAGGCTACCACAGTCCCTATAATGTATTTTGTTTTATAATTTAGTGTATTTATTTTTTACAAATATAAATGTTATTATTAATTTGTTGTTGATTTAAATTATGTACCTATTTTTGCTATAATTTAATATACTTTTAAGTATTTATTTAAATAACATCTAGGCCACCCATGGAGGATGGGTTATCAGTCTTGGTCCTCCCGGGGTTTCATCCTTCCACTTTCAGGGAGTTTTTCCTTTCCACTGTCGCCCTGGGCTTGCTCAACTTGGGATTGGCCTTTTAGGATAGTGTGGTATTGTAAAGCTGCTTTGAGACAATGCACCATTGTAAAAAGCGCTATATAAATAAATTTGACTTGAATTTGAATTGAATTGAATATGTCCCACCACATTAGAGGCTCCAGAGACATTAACCTTTCTTCAGAAGCCTTTATCCAGAGCGACATACAACTGATATAGCTAATTAGGCTTGGGACTGGGTCTGCTTGATCGTGACATGAAACACAGCTGGTGCCTCCACTTTACTGTACTTGAATGTGTATCAAACTGACTTAGAGCTGTTGTGAATAAATTTGGGGTTATAACATGTTGGAATACTCCTTTGAATATCATCACTAAATTATATTAAGCGTACTTAAGCAGCTCATCTAAATCCACAGTGTGTGAAATTAAAGGTAATGGCATTAGTGGTAATTGTTCTAGCACTGTGTTATAGCTAAGTGATGACTAATGGGGGAGCTGTGTTACTGCATGTAACTCATTTGTAACTGATCATTATCCCTCTATTAACTGGAAGCAATTACACATCATTTAACAACTTGCCTACTCTGCTCTTTTCCCAAGCAGACATACCAGTTTAGGTCCCTGTTATTAAGGTGCTGAGCAATCTAACCAAACGTTTGGGACTAATTACTTATTTGGGCTTTCTGTCTTGTCTTGTTTGGGTTTAGAAACCATTGTGGTTATTTTGTGACAGGTTATTGCTGGAAAGTACCAGAAGATCCAAATGATTCCTTCTGCGCTAACAGTAAATTACTGGAATTCACCTGCCTTTTTTTGCTTCATTTTCATTATAAGTCAGCCCCTTATTAGAATTAGCCTGTACTGGAAAATATGTATTTAGAGAATTACTGGATATGCTGTCTCTGTGGGAAAAGACTGACATGTGCAATGGTTTTCTTCTTATTTTGGAACATCACAATCCCATACTCTGTCCTTAGAATTCTGCTTACCCAGAATATGACTCACGATGTGAAAGTGGGAAAGGCCTGCCTGCCGAATTTCATAGTATCATGTGATTGTACTAGCAGATGTCTTGGCTATTGAAATACCCAAATGCCTCTTCTGATTTAGCTAAAGAAAAAGGGAAATGTCTTTAGAACAGTTAAACCACAGAGTGTTGCCAAATTTCATCATCCTTCCTTCTCTAAAGCTCTCATAGTCATTTCTTACTGTTTCCGCTGAGTTATATTGTTTCAGTTGTAGCATCCTGCGTTGATGCTTTTGTAGGATGAACTTATGTTTAACACTGAGAAATTCAGAACAGAATTTTCCTAAATTAAAAGTGTGGCAAGACTCCAATAACAGCTGGAAAATCATAAATCATAAATGATTAGCTATTATTCTGTATGTTAGTCATTTTTAAACAGCATGGGGGTTAATAATTTAGTAATTTGTGTCTCATCAAGGGCATCACAGTACTTACTTTACTGGGACATGTACTCAGTTAAAATCACGGCAGTTTTGTCTTGCACTGCTGAACAGAACTACAGGACTTGGTGTGCAAATTCACTACAGTCACTACACTTTCCATAATGTCCAGTATCTTTCCAAAAGCTTGAGTGACTATTGTTTTGAGTCACAGACAGTTTATTTTTATTTCTGTGTGGGATTTGTCCAGGTACTCCTGGTTCCACCCACAGTCTAAAGACATGTGCATTAGGTTAACTGGTGTTTTTAAAGTGTGCCTAGTGTATGTGTGAGAGTGTATTTGCCCTACAATGGATTAGCATCGGCTCTCTTGCGTCCCTGAAATAGAGGTTGATAATTACTTATCATTTAGGTATTACTTACTACTTTTTAGGGATTTTCATCGCCACTGTGATCATAGGTTTGCTCAGTTGAGGCTACAGACCTGGACAACTGTACAGCTGATTTGAAACAAATATCTGCAGTAAAAAGTGCTACTGGGAAAGAACATCCTGCTCTGCTCTTTAAATCAATTATTTAAACAGTCAATCACATGACATCAATGCATGTAGCTATGGTCAAGACAACCTGATAAAGTTCAGACCAACCATCATCATGGGGAAGAAAGGTGATTTGGCATGGTTGCTATGGACAGGCTGGTCAAGTGTAGTTAAGGAACTGCTGATCTACTGGAATGTTCACACACACCAATCTCTAGGGTTTATATAGAATGGTCTCAAAAAGATAAAATATCCATATGCAGCAATTCTCTGGGCAAAATGTCTGTATGATGCCAGAGGTAAGAGGAGAATGGCCAGTTTGATTCGAGTTGATACAAAGGCTTGAGGAGTCTTGGTTTTTACTGTGACATTTGAATGTTGGGGTCAGAATTTGGTGAGATATGAAGAGATATGAAAGCTTGGAGCTACTGGAGCCATTGTGTCAATGGTTCAGGCTGGTGGTGAAGGATGTTGGGTATTGTGGGGAATATTTTCTTGGCTCACTCTGGGCCCATTAATGCCAATTGAGCACCGTCACCAACTTTAAACACCACAGCCTACCTGAGTATTGTTTCTGACCATGTTTCCATTTTCTATGCTTTACATAATAAAGCTCAAACCATCTCAAACTGGGAACTGGCTTGAACGTGAAAGTGAGTTCACTGTACTCAAACGTCGGCCACAGTCACCAGATCTCAATCCAGCAGAGCAACTAAAATATTCAGAAGCCACCCTGCTATTCTAACAACTTCAATTGGAAGTAGTTCGGAAGGAAAACCACATAAACTTTCTGAAGCTAGGAAGCAATATAATGCTAGATGGTTTGGACAAAGCAAATCCATACTTTTATATGTGGAAAACTGTGAAATGAGAAAACAAACGCAGCTCTGGAAAAGAGTGGTCTGGAAGAGATTACTCCAAATTCTATTATATCATCAACATATTTACAGGTTTGGCAGCAGTTCCATTCCGTAATCTGAATAAAAAAAAAACACACACAAAGACTTCATTCTGTTTAATGTCGTAATGATGATAATGATGATAATGAGGTCATCGTCTGAATTAAATCCTATTTATCAAGGACAACTGTGATACACGTTGCATGTAATAGTGATTTCTGAACGTACCTGGGTTAAAACATATACATAAACAAAAAGCTTATTTTTGTATTATTGTTTGTATTGTTAATGAAGGTCTGATTTATCTGTAATGTATAGATAAAACAAAAATGTTCCTTTTCACTCCAATCCATAAATAGTAAATTCAGAGAAACTGATCATTTTACAGTGGCCTCTTAATTTTTTTCCAGAGCTGTACAAGAAGCTACAGATTTGCTGATTCCATCACACTCAGCATCTTGACCCTAATTCTTGTGTGTGCGTTCATTTTAGACCAGGGTCAACCACAGGAAGTACGTTAAATTGGCCTGTGTTTCCATGTGACTTGCCTCATTCCCTGGCTGAAGCTGTAAACATGTAATTTATACTGTTGTTTTCAAATTCTGATTTATTATTATATTTAAAGAATGAGTAACACTGTGGCTACATGTCAGGGTCTTAACAACACAAGGACTCTATGATCTTGAGACAAACAAGGCTAAGGCATAGTACTTCTTCACCATAGTAACCTCACCAGCAGCCAGCAAACAACACATGTTTTGTTCAGGGTGCTGGTTGGAAAATGTCATCAGTAAATTTTTATTATTTTTGAAGCACATTTGTAGATCAGCAGTTAAGGGTTCTGACTTGATGTTAGTTGAAGGCTAGGAAATCAAGTTCCCGGAATTACCACAAAGTCATTGTTGGTTATGTAGTAAGACAGTAACATAGCTGACTCAGTGTTTGGATCTCAACTCTCTTCTCAGGTGGGATTTGCAGAAAACGCCTTTCACTGCACTTTACGCACATGCAAAAATGAAATAAGTTTATCTTGCTATTCACCAGGCCTATTATTCACCAGCCTTATTCACTAGCCTAGCGGTTAAGGCACTGGACTGGACCTGTGTCACAGTTGGGTCCTTGAGCAAGACTCTTAACCCACAATTGCTTGGATTGTAAATCTGTAATAATTGTAAGTTGCCTGGATAGGAGCGTCTGCTAAATGCCTTAAATGTAATTGTATTATTATGCAAATGTTAACCATAGCTGGTTAAAATAACACTGGCAATAAATATGTTAACTTCTGCGGGAAGGACATTTTAAAACAAGTTAGTTAACTTCCAGGACCATACAAAATGTAATAGTGGATTACCAGGAACTGAGCTCAAGGATTTGCAAGAAGGTATAGTTAATTATTTCCTGCTAGTGTAATGAAAGTTTAAAAATAGTTTCATAATATGTGTAAGTTTACAAATTAACAAAGCAAGTGCTCAGGTGGAGGGGTGGTATAGAGCATACAATTGCTTTAAAATATATATTTTCAAACAAGCCATAAGAGGAACCCAAAAGAAAAGAAAGAAATTGACAATAAAGGTTTGCGAGGAATCACTTTATTCTTTTGGTCCGTGTGGCAAGGCTGGGGGTGCAGCATTTCTTATAGTCATGGGGCTCCAAGAAAAAGAAAAGGTTGGGAACCACTGGTTTAATACACTTACCCTCCACTGCTGACACAGTTGTGCAGTTGAGGAATCGTACAATTCCTAAGATGCCTGTTTCGATCTCGACCTCAGATTTCTCAGGTTACTCCTGATACTCATGTCTGATTGGTCAGTTTACTACTAGGGTTATACTTTTGCTTTTTCCATGAAAAGCTATTGATGCTGATGTGATGTTAGGGGGAAAAAAGCAATGTTGATGCTTTTGGAAGCATAATTTCTTTTTATTCAAATTTCTCGATCAGAAAATTTAATTGGAGGGCCAAAAGTCTTATAACACTGATAAAAAGGTTCTATGTAGTTTCTCTGTTTACTGTATATTTGTTCTCAATTGTAATATAGTGTTTTCCATTTGAAGTTATATTACCAGCATAACATTTTGAATAAAATGTTACAATCTATGAATTTTTTCAGCAATTTCAGAAAGATTTTCAAAACTTATATTTGGTATTTTCTCCCTTTTAACTGCAATGGCAGCACACACTCTCCGCTGGCATAAGCTCTAAAAATTTTTTTTTGCAAAAACAGAAATCATTGCATCATATTAGCTATCCAGACAAAAAACGAATCCCCTTCCTGCGTGTTTAAGGTACATTCAGGCTCCTGCATATTTCTTTGTACAAGCATAATCTGAAAATGCAGATGTTTTAAAGTGTAAGGTCACACAGGTCTACAAGCAGTGGCAAAAATTCCAGTCTAAGTGTAATCAGAATTGTAGCAGATGGAAACTGACAGACAATGAACGTTGTTTTGTGTCAGGCAAGAATTGCTTCTAGAAGGCAACGCAAATGATTTCCGAAAGAACACTCCTCAGGGAGCTGCATACCATGAACATATGGAGCAGAGTGGCAGACTAGGCCTTTACTCACTTCTGCTCACAAAGTTGTCTTGTTACAGTGGGTGAAAAGACACAAAAATCGACTGGTCTCATGAAGTCTTCAGTTACTTCTATAATTTTATTGCACATTTCCCTATATAGAAACACATTTAACCATATACAGTTAGAATGCTGAACATATCGAATGCACTATATGCAATGCAGTATATAAGGATTTTACCAGGATACAGTATAACTGGCATGTAAATGACTGATTCTAAACAGCATCATAACAGCATACTTTTTACTGCACACGCATCCTAGTGATATTCATTATTCATCGTGTGCTATGAGTAGCAAGTCAGCACACAATGTCAGTCTTTTGAGAGAGACATGATGAAGCTATACTACTCAGAAAAAGTAGGGGATATTTAAAAATGAATTTAAACTCCCATATTAATAATGTAATATCCCCTAATTTTTGTAAGCAGTGTATTAGTGTACTATGGAGTAGCAGCATCTCAATTGTGAGCAGTCTTGCATTTGCAGTTCTGTAACATGTGTTGAAACTTGCCAGTTGTTAAATGCGCAGACCGTTGTATTGCAGTCTTACATCTCAACAGCAGAACAACTTGTCACATGCTTTGGTTTGTGTATCAAACTGAGTAATTGGCCTTGTTGTTTGCTGGGCTTAAACGGAGAAGTCCAATCTAAATTTTAAACATTGTTCTGTTTGTCATCACTCGTCGTCTATCTCTTTAACAGATGCCTTTGTCATTTCCTCTGAGTAGATTAGAGTGAACCCACTTCCTGGACAAGTTTATATCTGCTGAAGCATTTTTTGTGCACCTCACTGGCTAGATGGTGTGCAGAAGCACTCTGTAGTACTTCCTCTGTGCCAGTAAAGTGGTAATGTGTGTCACCTGATTGAAGTGAACGATAACCTGATAGGATTTTTACCTTCATGTAAGTCATGCTCAATTTTCAGTCAGCAAGAAAGTGTTTTTATGTGACGCCATTATGGAACGTTAAAGTGCCACACACCTCCCCCAGAAACCACACACCAAGTGTGTCACTCAAGAGTTGTTAAGTGTTAACCATGCAGTGTTCCTGATCGCAATGCGGTGGAATTTATAGACTTGCAGTTTTGTCATGGTGTCCCTTTTTTAGATTGTGAATTAAATTCCAGTGTCACCAATGGACCTCAGAAAAACTTTTAACCCTCAACATCTATATTCTTGGATTACATGCTACCCCAGTTGCACATAACTGGATGCTGAATGAAATCTGTTAAATTAAGTGATGTAAAACATTACGACTCACATGAACATTACATCCAGAAATGTAGGTAGTAGTGAAATTTGTCCCTCCATAGCTGCTGTAACAGCCTTCAACTTCTAAGGTATTTCCACCAGATTCTGGAACATGACTGTGAGGTTGTTTGATGGAGGTAAAGTCAGTCAAGCTTTCCATCAGAGTTCGTAAAACATTTCTTTATGGAGGCAAAAATGAGGTGAACTGGTGTGAGGAGGTGGAGACCTATAAAGGTGTTACCCATTGTGCTGCCACTGATTGTGTACGGAAAATCCAATTCCTGTATGCACTGCATTATGGACATGTTAGCTGTGAGTGTGAAATAAACAGCAATCATTCATTATGGTTCACAGTTGGACTGTCTCCATTAAATAGCAGTTGCATTTCTAGAGCATACTGTATGTCATACTGACTCAAAAAGGGACATATCCTCTTTGGGTGCCTTAGATTTAGATTTTACAAATTAAGTTTGTAGTAATAGTAATACAAAAAAGTAAATAAAAAGTAATAAAAGCTAACTTTGATCATAAACCCCAGCTCTGCCCTTAGTCTAAGCAAAGGATGCACAAGTCAAGATCAGGAGGACAGAAGCCTGGCCCAGCCAGACCGTCTACCAGACCCTCCAGGCCAAAGGTCAGGGCACGACAAGACAGGCACCCAATAAACCAAGCCATGCATCCAAATCTAAATCTAACCAGAATCTTGGGTAAATAAGTATGTTTGTAGCTTAGACTTAAATATTCGAAGAGAAGTTTATTACACAATTGGAGGGTGTTAAGGATCTGACAATCCGGTACGCAGACACACAGAATGCCCGACAAGAGGTGCAATAAAGGTTTATTTACAATATGAAAAATAACGTGGGTATATGGACAACAATAACAAAGGTGATGCCACATCCACCTATTTTGCATATGTTTGTATATTTCCATATATCGATATGGTGAGCGTGATCTTACATCTTGCACAAACAAACGAAAACAAGTGCAGCGTTGGAAGCTTTGCAGGAAATCCAGGGAAAACACATAAATCTGGCGGTGGAAACTGCAAAAGAAAAGAAGGTCACGATGAGAGGTGCACAGATAGTAAACTTTACTTCTAATATATACAGGAGGTATATATAAGGTGTTTCATAAATACAGTTACTTTGAAGGTAACTACAGAACTGCTGATAAACTTTAGCTTTACATAAGTATTAACAATAGGCTTTACCATAAAAAGTGCAAACATATGGGGATCATATGATCATATGAAGGTTGGTAATAGATCTTCAAAAGATTTTGAGCAAATCCTGTAACTCAGTTCTGACATTTTTGCCTACTGCAAAAAAGGACATTCTATTATGAGAACATGCCATCAACATATTTACTGACAGATCAGCTGCAGTTCTAATGTATTAATAAAAAGCAACTTTTCCTCACCTAGACCTTAAGTCATGTTCCGAGTTTACCTTGGAACCAGACAGTGTTACAGTATCAAAACAATATTTTATAAATTGCGATAAATTGCACTCTACACTGCTGCCCAAACCAAGAGCATTCCTGTTTCTACACAAGACAAGCTCTGTTGCCTTCTCACTCAGTGGTATTGTGGTATGGTTATGGCAGCATCTGTATGTCAGAATGTATTTGACAGTGGTGACTCAGGGCTTCGAACACTGCACTATGAATCAGAAAGTCAAGGGATTAAATCCAGACATCGCCAGACTGCCACTGTTTAGCAAGGCCCTTTGTCCACCATTGCTTGCATTGTACCTTGTAAGACTGTCAGTTGTAAGCTGCTCTAAATAAGAACCGTTGCACCATTTAACGACCATCCGATCATCGTCTATTTGCTTTAATGACCCAGGTATTAACAACCACAACAAATTATAATAGAAATGTATGTATATATGTTTTATTATGCTACAAGCTACAAGCACCATGCCGACTTGATCCAAATATAGTGTACATATAAATGCAGAGAGCAGTTCATTTGTCCTGCAGGTCATTTGTCCTGTTGTTGGTATGCTATTAGGATACCTGCTAGTCCACCATTGTATATTAAGCTGTAATGACATGCACTTTCCATTTTTACCAATATACGATTTTCACCAAATCTATGTTCAATTTGCTTAGAGGCCTAATTTTGGTGAATAGTTTCAATCAACTATTGTATAATTGGTTTCCTAGTGGATGTATGTATAAAAGCTTAAAAGTCATTGTCTGTGCTACAAGCCTTAAATCAGTAAAGCTCTGAACTGTTTGGAAAAGATCCCAGGAAATTCCAGTAAGCTGTCCACATAGCTGGGAGTCACAATTTGTTAGAGTTGGCATGGTAAGGCAGTAAAAGTGCTTCTTTCAGTGGCCAAGTCAACAGCAAAAATCTCCACATGAAGGGTAAAAGGGACAGCGGCCTCCAGGACATTACAGCAGAATATTTGCAACACTTTTACTCAAGTTAAAACGGCTCACAACAGAATTAGCACAGCCGTTCCCTGCACACCCCCAAATATTTGGCAAGTAACTGATTGTGAGTAAAGTTTGAAAAAAGTACAGTTTCTGATAGCTTAAATTCAGTTATCAAATTCATTCATTCATTTAATTTAACTAATCTTGCATTTTTTTACATTGATTTACATTTACGACATTTAGCAGACACCCTTATTCAGAGAAACTTACAACTTATACGGTCTGATAATTCAAGCAATTGTTGGTTAAAGGCCTTGCTTAAGGACCCAACAACTTTGGCAGGCTAGGCTAGGCTATCGCAGTCCCGTTTTCATTCCACTTCCCAGTTCATTTCACTCATTATCAGTGGTGGATGACATACAGAATTCCTATACATGTGCGAGAGTACAGATAACTTTTTCAATTATAACTCTGTTAAGATAAGTCCTCTAAGTTTCAGTTTGATTTCAAGTACAAAAATACCTCTTGAGTATACAGAAGCACATAAATACCCTTTTAAACCAGACAGTATGGATACTGTCATGTAGTTTGGTCATAATTTAACATTACTGGTTTGTTACATTGTTCTTTTTAAACTAACCGAGTAGAGTTAACATGAATAGTAAACCATTTAAATTATGACAAGTCAAGATAGCTTGAAAGCAGAAAAACATTATATTTATGATATATTTGGCAATATATTCCTTACTTTTAAAAGTAGACTATGAATTCTTAAAGGATGAGAACATGTGTATCAAAGCCAAACAAAGCAGATATTTGAAAACAGAGAACATCAGTCCTTACTGTGTTTCACAGAGGTTTCAGTATGAAAACGCCTTAAAGTGTTGCTTTAGTCTGTGAACCCTTTAAATTCTTCTATATTTCTTAATATATTTGACCTAACACAAGATCAGATTTTCCTAAAAAACTTAAAAGCAAAGCAAGTGAGCACAGATGAATACATTTTGCAAGAATATTATAATTGGTAATTTATTTATTGAATACATTTTTCAATATTACAAAGTGGCAAGGGAATGTGAACCTTAACTTTCAGCATGTGGCGTGACCCTCATTAGCAATTACTGCAATTAAAGGTTTCTGTAAGTCTTGCTCAGTCCTGCATATTAGCTTTCATTCGTATCAGTCCATTTCTGGGATGTTGGTGGGTTTGCTCACATGAACTTCCTCCACAGTATTTCTATTGGGTTATGGCTCAGGATTTTGTCTTGCCCATTGCCAAACATTAACTCACAGATATGAAATATTAAATGACTTTAATCAATAACTAAATCACAAATTGTATTATTTTTGTTTAAATTGTTTAACTGGGTTAAACAAAACCTCTGAAAAATCATTTTGAAATCATTATTATACAGAAATATAAAAACAAATGTAAAGGCTTCAAAACTGTCAAGCACCACTGTATATTCTATTCACTCTTTGGTCTTTTACCTCTACTCAAATGTAAAGAGGAAAGTATGAATATTTCATGAATGTAGACAAAGGTATAAATATCTGCTCTGACATGTAGCTGTCACCCCCTGATCTCACTGCCGACTAGATCCAGAGGGAAGCTCATCAGTTAGAAGACTCTGGCGAGGCATCTCATGCTTGTCATTCTATATGGCCACACCTGTGACCACCTATATATATTTATATATATATCTTATATATTATATTTTACTATATATATATATATACACGTGTGTGTGTGTGTGTGTGTGTGTGTGTGTGTTGACATGAACAATATGAAATTTTAAGGACACTGAGAAATGAAAGGGGACTGTAAACTATCGATTTGATTTATTTGCTGTTTTTAGATTTCATGTGCCGAAAAGGTCACAAATACATAGCAGGACACATGTATACATACATGAACACTCACTCACACTGGGACACTATTAGTTACACAAATTGACCTAACTCATGTATTCGGAATGTGGGAGAAAAACCATGCAGAAATATGGAAAGCATGCAAACTCCACACAAGCAGAGCTGACCCAGGGTTTTCTGGAGATTTGAAGGGACAGCCCTAACCACCAAACCACTCCCACATTAAAATAGGAATGTTTATAATAACTCAAAATATATTTGGATTCATCGAGAAAGAACATACAGTAAAAAGTTTAATACGACGATTTTTACAAAGGCTTTTAACAAGTGCATCTCTAAAGTGAAATGTGTTTTGGCAAAAACATGACTAAATTATATATTATTATATACAAATATAATATATATACTACATATATTAAACTAGTGACAAATCTTAAAAGCCTAACACTATGAGGTTTTGGGTAAAGTAGTTCACAGGTGAAGGAATGTGCTTTTAGCAGAGCTGGTGATCACTGGTGATTTTCTTCTGCTAGGGATTTCGTCTGTTGGCCACGCTAATGGTTATTTAAGCCTAATTTAAGGTTAAGATGTAAAAATACATTAACAAATGAGACTATATAGAGCCTTTGGAACATTTTGTACGTCCTTTCAAGACACTATTTATTCTCTGCTGCTGGTTAGACACTTAACCAAAAACGTATTTCCCTTCATCCTCCCACACTCATGAAAAATGACGCTCTTTTCCCGTCCACTTTGTAAGGAACATACCAAGTTTCTCTACGATATTTGAAAACACGTACTGTATTAAACAGAACGGTGTGAATAGCCCTGATATGGTCTGGACTATTCAACACAATTTACTCATTAGTAAATAAGTACGCTGTGCATATTGTTTGCGTGAATATTGCCTTTTCATTTGTTTAATCCAAACCATTGAATAAACAACAGCAACAAAATAACATACTATAAACTGTTATTAAATAAGAGTACCAAGATGGTTCTTAGAAGTTATTCTGGCTGCCTTAAGGACCTTTCCATTCGTGGTCCGTTATCCTGACTGTTATTGCCAAACGCGCTGAATACTCATTTCCCATCATCCTCCCACAACTATGGGAAATGATGCTTCTGTTCAGTTAATTACGGCAGGAATATCTGAAGAACCATCCTTCTCTAAGGGAACATAATCCTATTTTCTCGTATCATTTGCACTGCATATTTACTTATACTTATAGATAAATAGTACTAGGTAGTACTTTATCGTATAAGGAAGTCCTAAAAGTCGTCTTGGACTGTATTGCGCAAGCAAACGCAAAGTAAAAACGACACACAAATGGTGAAGTGGGCGGGGATTTCCAGTCAGTATAAAAGCGGAGACTTGGCCCAGTGTTCATTTTTGTTAGGTTACGCAGTTCTGGAGAACCGTAAAGATGAGGTTTTATCACTACCTTCCTCTGTCAGCACTTCTCCTTATTTACCTGTCTGGGGATAGTGTATTTGGTAAGTCACCTTTCTTTTATTTAACATATGTTAGAGTACATTATTTTACAGGCAAACTATTGTGTCTTTGACATGCTTGTTTGTTGCGTCGCCTCCCTAAACACCACAAAACAGCTTCAAACTAACATATAAACAAAACGAGCGTATGCGTTACATTTATGGCGGTTTAGTATCTCTGAGGTAGGCTACTTAAAAATATCAAAGTTATATAATGGAATACATTTATATTCTTGACTAAAATATTGCTGAATATTACTTAATTATTAGGAGTTAGTCTGAGTACATATGGCTAACTTAACGCTTTCTCTCTGACATTAAACATCCAATAATATTATTACACTCTTAATACATTGGCATGTTATATACATGTGACATAATAAGTTTATATTAATTAAACGCCTGTTTCAGTGGATTGGGTTGCGCAGAATTATTTGTAAGGCGTCTTTTGATATTCCAAATGTAATCTCATATTGGGTTATTATTATCAACATTTATCAGCAGGCTAATTGACATGTGTTGCTGTTGTTTGTGTTGGAAATGTATTACTGCATTATTTTCAGCCTGACAGTGAGGTTTAATCATCTCATTTTATCTCATTGAGTGATGGGTATTAAACACCCATCTTGCTGATACCATCTTGTTGCTTGTGTGTGTGCAACTAGAAACTCACAGTCCTTTAGTTGTCTGCAAATGTTTCCGGCTACAGGGACGCTGTTGGCTAAATATCACTTGGCGGATTCAAGGAATTGCCCAGTAAAGAGTAGTAGTTATGTATTTTATTTACCGGTGTTTTTTCGTACCTGCTTAATCTAATCCAAGGTCGCAGGGATCTGGGGCCTACCCGGAACAGCAGCTTGATCTAACCAACCTTAGACAGGGAGCCATATCGCTGTGTTATAGGCGGGTCCCTTAAGAGGCATGTTTTGGGATGGTATGGCACAGGAGTAACCATGCCCTGGTGAGGTCACCAGTCTATAGCAGGACTGGGTAGGTCACTGTTACAGTGTCAGGGATGATTCCCCCAGCCATCCTCCCCTCCCTCAGAAAGAACTAGAGCTGTATCACCTAACCCGGATGCCCAGTTAGACTGTGATAAAAAAGTAAATGATAAAGTGTAACTGCATGAAAAAGACAAAAATCTGATATACACAACATCACTTGTCAATCTCTTTTCATGTTTTAAAATATAGCCTTGTCTACTCACAAGATTACAGTAAAACTATAGAGCAATCACTTTATGCTAATACGCTCTTTGCTGAAAATACTACCAGATGCACGACAAAGATTTAATGTCTGTTTATGTTAGAGTCTGAGATCTGCTATTTTTGGAAGAAGCACCTGTTGTATTATGGATTGCCGTGCACAAGTATCCACTCAGTTTTACAGGTTTTTTTATTTTTACAATCTGGAATTGAAATGAACTGGAATTGACCTATATGTCATAAATCTACACTCGTGTCCATAATATTTGAGGTGTGGGGAATTATTTTACTAAATTATTTAGACATTAAAGCATGAACGATTGCACAAGTATTCGCCACACTGCTGTGAAAACATAGTTTAGTTCTGGTGCAACCAACTACCACCAGAAGTCTGCTAGTTAATAACAGGGGCCATATGTGGGATATGATCTCAGTGATAATACACCTTGTGTACTCTGGAAGGAGTTAAAGAGCATACCTGCACAAACCAGCATAACTCAGTGACCAATTTAGGAATTAAATTATCTGGGAAGCAAACAAGAGGCTGGATGTTACTCTGAAGAAGATGCGAAAAGATGTGCACAGGACCACTATTTCCCAAACATCCCACAATACTGCACTTTATAAAAGAATGGCAAAAATAAAATGCTTTTGAAAGTCTTAAAGGAAATGACATTTTGGAAAAATGAAAAACATACTCCCCATTTTAGGAAGGTTTGACTTATTCTATATGATATGACAATATTTTGAGTTTACGATGGGAATCCGATATTGCACTTAAATACACATTCAGAAAAAAACACATGCTGAATTTTAGCCAAATTTAACCACTCTGCAGTGAAGACATAGGGACTTTAAGAATTTAGGGAATTTAGTGAGCTGTGGTTGCGGAATGATTGTGTTTTGGTTTTTCACATTCAATACATTATGCAATAAATTGCATAAAATATGAATATGAATGAATACTTTATTATAAGCTCTTTTTTGAGACTTTGTGTGATGTAAGGGGAGTGATGAGTGCTAGGAAAAGCTGCAGTCACGGTCGTGTACTCTATGATAAACTCCACTGTTTACTTATACATTTTATTACTGATGAATTTGTCAGAACTCATCCTCATGGAGAACAACCTGTCTGAAATATTGAGAAAATATTTTTTGCCTTGTTGAAAAGCATTGTGTGTGGGGCACGAAAACACTTCTTGTCACCCTGTAAACACAAAGCTCCCAGTGAAGCTTGATGAAGGATTCATCATGCTGTAGGAACGATTTGATTTGCAGGGGCTGAAGGCAAGATGGATGGAGCCAAATGCAGGAAACTTTGCTTCTGTATGCAGAAGACCTGAGACTAGAGCAGCTGTTCACTTTCTAACACGACAAGGGCCTTAAGCATACAAACAAATCTAACAGGAATTTAAAGGAATACACAGATTCAAAAGCAAAATCCTTGATGTACTACAGTGGCCAAATCAAAGCCTAGATCTCAATCTGAGTGAGAATCTACAGCAAGATTTGTACATTGCTATTAATCAACTTACACAACATGAGCAATTTCTGAAAGAATAGGAAAAAACAGGATCCAGATGTGCAAAGCTGATCAAAACTCTGTCCTGAAAGACAGAGATGGATCCAATCAAATCCTATCGAGTCCAATGTTGACATCATTCAGTTATCGAACATCGGCCGGACAGGGCCAATCCGCTTACTGAAACCCTATTCCATTCCATATCTTACCATGAACACACAGCAACCTCAGTCTGTAACTAATCAAGTAGATGCTGGTTTAACTAAAATACTGGTTGTGTGGAGATTTTTTTGTCTGGAATCACAGAAAGGCAAGACAGCATGTTATTATATTAAACACAGTATCAACAATAAAAATTCTAATATTAGAACACCTGTTGTGGGATTGTATTGGAACTGAAAAAATGTGGGTCAGCCCAAAACGGCTTAAAGATTGGTAGCTGTAATTAAAGTTAAAAGTGGTTTGACCAAGTATTGATCGTGTGTGTGTGTTATCATCACTGCATTATCATATATTAATGTTATTATTACTATTATTATTATTTTATATAGGAGCACCAACCAAAGGACCAAAGCTCATGTGGCTAAAATGCAACAATGGTACCTGTATCCAAAAAATGAGGAGCATTCTCAACCCAAATCAACTACTCCCTGATCAGGAAACTCAAGAGATGTAAGTGCTTGTTTCACGTACGCATTTTACTGGAAATATGAATTCACAAGGCCGTTGTGACATAAAATGGCAAGATCTTGTGCTGTGTGGGAAGTTGCATCATAAGCTCACAAATTTCCTCAGTGAAAAAGAGTTGATATTTTCCTATGTAGGCAGTAATATACGGACTCGTCAGATGTGTCTAGGATTACAGTAATTGCTCAGTTTCAATTCGCTTTTCTCGGTCAAGGTTACAGTGAGGATCAGCGTTGCAATATTGAATGCAAATATATTTACTTTAAGTTGGTGTCTTATTTGTTAGAAGTGGAAGTGAATTCTTGTATGCACCAGAAATACATGGAATGGTGTTTTTGTACTAGGCACAGTTACAGTGTTACTTCACATCAAACATTTCTGGCTGGGAAAGAATGAGTTTCTCAAGACAGGAAGACAAACCTAGCCCATTAGAGAGCTTCCTACAGAGTTCTTTCCGCACACACACAACCAGTTACTCCCCAGTGTTACTCATAGTGACCGTGACGCATGATCGCTTTAGTTAAGGTTTTGCTGATGTATCGCCTTTCCTATACACTTTTTCAGATAATTGTTTTACTTTTACTCCTCGTGACTGTGACTATAATGACTATAAAATGTACCACAAGGTTGAAGGTTTGGGTTTTTTTTTACTTGCTTTACTACAGTTTAAAGACAAAATGTTATTCTTTTTATGTGATGATGTAATGAAGTAAATTGTGCATTAGACTTTAGAGTGTTTAGAATTCAACACGTGAATTTACAATTCCTATTCCAATTCCAATTACATATTCAAATAATAAAAACTGTATATAGTGCATTTGTGTACTCGTGTTGCTGGTTTCTATATTTTAGTTACCTATTATTCATGTGGCACAGTGGCTCGCAGAAGTTTGTGGCTTCACTTTGAGAATGCAAATGTTTACTCTGGGTACTCCGGTTTCCTCCCACAGTCCAAAGACATGTGTGTTAGGGTAATTGATTACGTTAAATT
>JAUZST010003481.1:0-17131 GCA_034779995.1 Parotocinclus haroldoi | reverse complement strand
ACACACACACACACACACACACACACACACACACACACACACACACACACACACACACACACACACACACAGGTGTTACATTCAGGTTACACACATAGGTGTTACACTCAGATTAAATATACAGGTGTTTTCACTCAGACTTAGATATTAGACTGCGTTTTCACTCAGGTTACACACAAATTTGTTTTCACTCAGGTTTTACACACAGAGGGGTTTCACTCAAGTTACACACAGAGGGGTTTCACTCAAGTTACACACAGAGGGGTTATACTCAGGATACACCAACAGGGGTTTCCCTTAGGTTACACACACAGGCGTTTTCGCTCAGGTTGCACACACATGCATTTTAACCGTGGTGCAGACACAGCCCAGTTCAGGGCATTTAGTTATACAAGCATTTTACATTATGCTCTGCTTCTTTTAAATTGGACCTACCATTAGACAAGTACAAACAAACTTGAATGCTTTTACATTTAAAAAATATATAGTATGCAGCCTTCAAAGTGTTGTATTGATTTCTCTCAAATACCCACAGTGTCATGCTTTTGGTGGCGGTTGAATTGGTGCTGTTTCTGGAAAAGCAGCCTCTCTTGAATTCATATAATAGCATTATGTGTGTAGAGGAGGGGAAGCATGACTCAAAATTTGCAGTGATTCCATGGAAGGAAATGGAATCATTGTGACTCCCACCATGTTTAAATGAATGACTTACTGAATTCAGGACTTAAGGAAGGTCTGTAAGGTTTTAAAAAGAAAAAAAAACAAAACTGTATACTGATTTAGTCATGCTTCTTGCATAGACTTGCGGCTGGTCCCATACTGATAGATCTAAGCTTAAAACTTAGCAACATCAGCCGTATAGCGCCATATAAAAATGCATCGTTGTTTTCAACAAACTGCCTAGTGCTGTATATACACCGACATTTGAGCCAATGTGTCATAATGTAATGGTCATGTTAGACTAAACACACTACAGCTCTGAAACCACCACGTTCATAAGTAGTAACATCTTTAATGTCAATAAATACCTGAAGGCATACTCTTGGAGCTACTATATAATAATATAGTAAATGTTACTGCTGATCATTAAGTCATAGTATACAACTGACATGACAATCATAGAGATTTGTGGAAACAGAAGCATCCCCTGTATGGACACCAGTACATTGCAGGACTAGCTAAAGTTACCATTGCAGTGCCAGGAAATAATCCTATGACGGACCCTTCTCCTTTCCAATCATGTTTACATGAGATGCCAGATTGGGCTGGAAGACACAGCTGGGACCCAGCTTCAACCATAGAAACAGGTCAATTAAATGTGGATGCTGAAATAGTAATACAAGATCACTAGAGAGCACTAATCATACTACTGTACAGTATATGGTAAGTCCAGCATCTTGGGGGGAAGACAGCTTTTAATTTTATATCTATTAATATTTATATAGAATATATATAATATTTGACATTGCCTGGTCAAAAAAGGTTACCACCAGGATTTAACTAAGCAAATAGGTAAGAGTCTCAAATTGGATAATCAGTGCATGGGATTATGTTTCATTTGAAAAGAAGTAATTTGATCCTAACAGATATTGTGAATAGCTTCTCATTTGTTAAACAACCATGCCAAACCAAAAACACACAAATAGATGTTGATCTGTTCTGTAAGAGAGATTGGATTCAATGGAAATACGTCGTGTGGTCTGACGAGTCCAAATTTACCCTGTTCCAGAGTGATGGGAGCATCAGCATAAGAAGGGAGGCAATTGAAGTGATTCACCCATCATGCCTAGTGCTTACTGTACAAGCCTGTGGGGCAGTGCTCTGATCTGGGGCTGATTCAGTTGGTCAGGTTTAGGTTCAGCAATGTTATGTACCCAAAGAATGAGGTCAACAGACTACCTGAATAAATCAAATGGCCAGGATGGATTTTTTTCTTTACTGATGACATGGACATATTCCAAGAGACAATGTCTCTCAATGAGCTCATTGAGCTCAAATCGCTCAAAAAATGAACCTTAAGAACCTTAGGAACATTTTTCAGTGGTCCAAATCTCCCATCGTCAATCCAAATTTTGTCAGAACCAAGTAAATGCAACTGTGGACAGAAATAAATGTTGTAACCTTCCAGAAGCTCATAAATGAGTTATAACTTCATTTTACTTATTTACAAAAAAATAACATCCCCAGATATAAAACTCGGGTTATTGCAAAACTAGCCATGCAGTTCTTTCTCAGGTAGATATATAAATAATTACAGGTGTGGTCTGAGTGCATGCCTTGTAATACACTCAAAGCAATTTTGTCCAGTTGACAGACAGTTGACATCACTGGACTGACAAAAGCAGTATGGTTGTTGAAGAATTGCCCACCATCTAGGCCATTTTGACCAATCCATTAGGAGGTGCTGGGAGCAGTGGGTAAAATGGCAAAAAACTCCAGATTGGCCAGACAAACCATTAGAGAGGATTATTTGCTTCACAGACTAGCACTTTCCTAAGGTGCTCTATTTGATCTGATGACTGTGGAGACCATTTAAATACAGTGAACTCACTGTAATGCTCAAGAAACCAATTTGGGACGGTTTAAGCTTCGTGACATCACATATACAAGAAGGGTGCACTGTGGTCATGGAGGGATGGACATGGCAATCAACAATACTTAGCAAGGCTGTAATGTTTACATTTTACTTAAATATTATTAGGGACCCAAAGTTTATCAAGTAAATATCCCTCACACCATTAGACCAGCCATTTACACAAGGCAGGATGGATATTGTTTATGCCAAATTCTTGATTGTTGCAGCAGAAACTCATTAGACCAGCCAACATTTTTCCAATCATCTGTTGGAAGATTTTTATTTAGCCTATGTGAATTGTCGTCTCAGTTGCCTGCTCTTAGCTGACAGTAGCTGCATCCGGGGTGGTCTTCTGTTGCTGTAGGTTATCTTCTCCAAGGTTCAGTGTGTTGTGCATTCAGAGATGTTCTTATGCTCACCTGCACACCAGTCTGCCCATTCTCATCTGACCTCTGGTATTAACAAAGCATTTTAATTTACCGTGTAAACCCTAAAGATGGCTGGGCATGAAAATCCCAGCAGTTTCTAAAATACTCAAACCAGCCTGTCTAGCACCAACAACTAGGCCACGTTCAAAGTCACATAAATCCCCTTTCTTCCCCATTCTGGTCCTCTACATAGCTAAATGCACTTGATGTCATGTGATTGGCTGATTAGTAAGACATTATAATGAGCAGCTGAACAGGTCAGAAGGGCAGTGAGAGTTGTAATGTATACTGTTCACAAAATTAGGGGATACTTCATAATAAAATATCACATAACGACATATCCTCTTATTTTTGTGAGCAGTATACATCACAACTCTACATACTGGATAACGCGTACAGTAGCTATAGTCCTGTGCTGGTTTCTTCCTACCAAGCAGGAATACATGACATTTAGTGAGCGACATGACATTTAGAATGACTGCAGTATTCCTAGCCCAACAGGATCTGAAATTTGCAACCAAGGTGATTTAACATCTCCTCCTCGGGCTCTGGCATCATGCTGCATCTCCTCCTCTCTGTAGCTCTCGCGCTCTCTCGTTTATTACTACTTTCCTTTAGTTCTCTGCTTTCATCTTTTATTTAACAATAGAGCCACAGGCATTACAAAGCTGGTCCAAATAAATTCACCTTACACACTGAGTGTGAATGTGTATAGAGGGGAAGTCAGAATTACTGACCTGATGCAACTGCGTTTCTCAGAATTCCATTATTTTCACGTTTTTAACCCCACTTTGTTATAGTCCGCATCATAGTGGCTGCACAGGAATAAGCAAGCTCCTAGTCACAGAAATGACAAAGAAGGCCCTGCTCCTGACACAGTGTGGGTCCGTCTTTCTAAAGGCTCTTGAGGTAAGATGTGAATTTGATTTAAATAGATAATAAATAGTTATAGATAAAAAAATAAAGGTAAAATAATGTTCTGCATTAAATTGTCTCCGAGAACATAATTTTCACTCCTAATATCCTGCTTACAAAAATATACAACAACCTTTCCCTAGTCCAAATGTGAGCTAACAAGTAAGCGAGAACATGTCCGGTAAGGTAGTGAGCTTTTGAGAGAATGACGGACTTCTGCTCTTTAACTCTAACTCCTGTCCCTAAGTGTGGAACCACATCGTTGGTTGGCTGTTAAGATGACCAGCTGTTTACATCTGCAACATCCGTAGCCAAAAGATTAATTATTTCCTATAATAGATTACTATAATGTTTTATAGTTAATTATAATAAAAAAGCAAACAGACGTTGATTGGGTGGCTCCTAAACGGCATATATCTGTATCTGGGAAGTGTGTCGTGCACTGAAGGCACTCTACGCTACTGCATTATACTGCGAAATGGCACTGGCCATGAGATCGTAAATGGGTTTTAGGACAGCTGAGGCAGAATGTCTTTCTAAAAGCCAAATCCCTAAAAAGACGTCATCAGAAAATGCGCATGAGGATAGAGTAGACTCATATGATTTACATTCAGATATGATGTCATGTGGTTTAATGCATCAGGATTGCATTTGGACAAATCTAAGATACCTAAACATGTTTGTGTTGATTAGACGTGGGAGCTGCTAGGCACCTCAAGATTCGATTAGGTTACAATAATGAGGGCTGCAATTTGATTATTAATGAATCAAATAATTAACGGGGCATCAATCGATCTTGATGCATATTTTTTGAAATGCTTTTTATGAAGCCACTCCTTCGTTGCCCGAGCAATGTGCTTGGGATCATTGTTATACTGGAAGACCCAGCCATTCTCCATCTTCAATGTCTCACTGATGGACAGAAGTTGTGGCTTAAAATCTCACAATACCTGGCCATGTTTATTCTTTCCTTACCATGTATCAGTCGTCCAGTCCGCTTTTCAGAAAGACAGCCCCCAAAGCATGATGTTTCCACCCCCATGTTTCAGTAGGTATGGTGTGCAACTCAGCATTCTTCTTCCTCCAAACACGAGTTGAGTTTTTACCAAAAAGTTCTACGATGTTCTCCCAATCCTCTTCTGAATCATACTATGCTCTCTGGCAAACTTCAGACAGGCCTGGACATGTACTGGCTTAAGCAAGGGGACACGCCTGACACTGCAGGATTTGATTCCCTCTCAGTGTAGTGTGTTACTGATGGTAGCCTTTGTTACTTTGGTCCCAGCTTTGTAGGTCATTCATCAGGACCCTACACGTAGTTCTGGGATTTTTGCTTGCTGGGATTCTTTTATGATCATTTTGACCCCACAGGATAAGATTCCCAGATCGAGGGATATTATCTATGGTCTTGTCTGTCTTCCATTTTATTACAATGGCTCCCACAGTTGATTTATTCACAGCAACCTGCTTGCCTATTGTACATTCACTCTTCCCAGCCCGGTGCAGGTCTACAATTTTCTTTCAGGTGTCCTTCGGCAGCTCTTTGGTCTTGGCCATGGCCGAGTTTGGAGTCTGGCTGTTTGAGGCTGTGGACAAGTGTCTTTTATACAGATAACGAGGTCAAACAGGTGTCAGTATTACAGGTAACGAGTGGAGGAACAAAAGAACTATTTAAAGAAGAAGTTACAAGTCTGTGAGAGCCAGAAATCTTGCTTGTTTGTGGGTGACCAAATACTTATTTTCCACCATAATTGTAAAAAATGAATTCTTTAAAAATCCTACAATGTGATTTTTTCTAATTTTGTCTGTCATAATCAAATTGTACCTACGATGACAATCACAGACCGTTCTCATCTTTCTAACTAGGAGAATATTTTTTTGCCCCACTGTAGTGTTAGTCTTCACATATATGCTTCGGAATATTGTCACTACCTCTTTTCCTTTTTGCGTAAAATGCATGTCCACCAAATGAGAAACAAAATAAGTGAATAAATTAAAGAAACAAGTAACGGTCATAGGTGAATAAATAACAATAAAACAATGATACAGAATGTGAGACCAGGTAAATGCATTTCATTAGGTACATGCTCACACTTGAATGTCACATTATCATGAGCAAATTTGTCAATAATTGGCTGTGGTGCCTTTTAGAGAGGGAAGTTGTAGCACATAGATATAATTGTAAACATACGTATTTGTTTTCGAATTATGAGCTCTGCAGATAATTTAGCTTTGATTATCAATAGATAATTAATTTCCTTGCATGGATAGATGCTTCTCAAAAAAATGATGTGTTGTTGGATTAACATGCATTTCCTAATGAATTTCTGGTTAGTATTTTTAAATTCCATATAGCTGTGAAAAAGATAGAAGACATGGAGAAGAGCAGGGCAGAGAAGCACAAGTGAGTGACAGTCTGGAAAGTGACAGAATGAGATGCATGGTGGCAAAGTGGTGAGATAGACAGAACTGCATACTGAATGACTGATTAAGAATGGTAAAGCAAGGAATTAGAAAACTCAAGGATTTAGAGTGAAGAAGAACCATGTGTTAGCACAGAATCTCACCTAAGGTGATGCACTGAGACTTTTATTCTCTAGGAGAGGTAGAGACTACAAGTTGTTACGTTATTAAGGACTGGATGGCATGGTGGTGCAAGTGGTTAACGTCATAGCTCCAGAGATCCCTCATTTATTGCTGACAGACTATGCCTATGAGGAATTTGCATGTTGTCCCCGTGTCTGTGTGGGTTTACTCTGGGTCCTCCAGTTTCCTCCCACATTCCAAAGACATGCATGAAGTTACTTGTTCTAATTTGGCACTGTATACATGTGTGTGTGTGTTTGTGTTTGAAGTTGGTCTGAATTAGCCTGAAGAGGGATGTGCTACACAAGTGTAAACCTGCCTGAAACATGCTACAAAGATAGTAGGACCAGCTTAAAGGACTAGTGATTGAGTGCTTAAGTGAGTCGGAGTGATGTCAGAGTTATTTATAACATGTGACACTGGATATATGCTGCTAACTATATGCACATATACTTTTCAATTATTTTACAGTTGGCTGTACAATTCCACATAAGCTGCCTGGTCTCACTCATATGATAATAGAAGTTGGCTGTTTATTTATTTGGATTATTAAATGTTGCATCAGTGGTCATTTCAGTGACTGGCACAAGGTTACATCTATACACAACGTTATATCAAGACTAGTCACACTGTATACATGCGCTCAGCATGTTGCCAGTTTAGCATTATCAATTAACCTAACATGCATGTCTTCGGACTGAAGGAGGAAACCAGAGTAACTGGAGTAAACCCATGTAGACACAGGGAGAATTCCACTTTACATGGCTCCTCTTTTCCTCGTGACAATCACGAAGGTTGTGTGTCGCTTAGCCTGAGTCTGCTGCACCGTCTAACTTTGTGGAAAAACAGAAGATGGCCTATCTTGCCAGAGTACTAACAGCTGGATCAGATCTCTGCTTGTCAGAGAGCAGCATTTAATCCAGTGTCTTTGACCTGTGTTCTGAATTTATATGCTCACTGTCTTTGCTATTCACATAGACAGCTAGTCAGAGAGATATCAGAGGACTGTATTTTATCTTGGAGCTGTAATGTTAAGCACTTCAAGAATTGTGTTTGATCTTTGGCCATGTGTTTGTTCTCTGAATGCTGAAGCAGTGTTTTTGCCATCCTCTCTGACTTTCTGTTCTCCTTTCCTTAATGCCAGTGGGATTGATTCTTGTGTTGCCATTTTTGTTCCTCTTGCGTTCTCATGTGCTCAAACTGACCAACATTATTACAGCATACACCAGTTCTCGGGTGCCACTGGATTTCACTGTCAATACAGAAGACTTTTTAAATTTTCAAATTGAATTTGTTTTTATGGCATAGGGAAATTATAAATAGATTTACCAATTACTTTATTAGGTACACCTCCTTGTTTCTACTCTCACTAACCTTACTGTCCATTGTATTAGTTCAACTTATCATATAGAAGCACTTTGCAGTTCTATAATAACAGACTGTAATCGATTTGTTTCCCTTCATCCTCTTTACTCTTAACTTTCATTTACGGCATTTGGCACACTTCCTTATCCAGAGTGGTGTACAACTGCTACGACGTACAACTGCTACGACGTACAACTGCTACGACGTACAATAGTCTTACATTTCAAGCAATGGTCCTTTCTTAAGGACCCAGCTTGGCAAATGTCGGATTTTAACCCAGGCCCATTAGGTCCAGAGTCCAGCACCTTAACCGCTAGGCTACCGCACCCCCCGGTACTCAGGTACTGTTTGCATGGTGGATCATTCACGTCACGGCACACGGATGTGGTGGTGCTGTGTTAGTGTGTCTTGTGCTGATTTGATCAGACATAGCAGTGCTTCTGAAGTTTATAAACACCTCAAAATCAATGCTGGACTGACACCTGTCCACCCACCAAAAGTGTCTATCCAGCAGCTACCTGTAACTTATAAAATATTACAGGATGACTAACACAAACTGTGTCGCAACAAATGAGCTGCTGTCTCTGACTTTACATCCATAAAGTAGAGCAATATGATAGAAGTGTCTAATAGCATAGCACTCCAGCAGCACTGCTGTGTCTCATCCAGTCAGGCCAACACAACACACACTGTGGTGGTCCTGAACAGAGTAGTAAGAGTAAGAGTAGTAAGAGTAGTAAGAGTAGAACTACAACGTACATGTATATGATAAGCGGAAATGATCAAATAAATTGCAAAAACAAAGAGGTGCAGCTCAGTGATTGGTAAGTGAATATGCTTATATATAGCCTGTCTATATGCCTCAGAATCAGCACTGGCATTTTCTTGGAAAAAAACTGTGAAACTGTAGGATCACTACTAAACCACTCCTTGGCAATAGCCATGAAGTTCCAAATAATACGTCTACTGAACAGCACAGTTCAGGACAAGGAACATTGTAATCATCCTGCCCCGAGCAGAATGACCACTTTATTTGAGCCTAGTTCCTCTCATGTCTTTATTATGTGTCTCAGGGAGTTTCTCAGAGTGCCTCTGGCTACACATATGGGATCTAAACTCAGCTTCTGGTAAAGCTGTCTTGTGGTAATGTTTACTGATAAAAGCGCTAATGCGCCAACACCATTGTCAACTGATCATCAATATGAACGTATGATCTCCGTTTGCACTGTGTAGCATGAGCTTTTGCAATGTGTACTAACCGAGACCTTTAGGAGTGATGCTGCTGCTCTCCAGTGGATTAGTGGCCCAGTAGTAATACTTGAGTGTGTGCATGAGCTGCAGCACAGTCCCCACTCTGCGGATGGTGGAGTAGATGGTAGCCGTGCCAATAAACTCCGCTGACAGGTACGTGTATAGCGAGAGCTGGACCTGAAGATGGGGACACACATGTACAAACTCTATTAGCATGTTTGCATGGTATTTATACTAACTTATATTTTGCTACTTAATGAATGCAAGTAATATTTAATTTGAGTAATTCGTTGCAGGGGTTGTTTTCAAGGTCGGTGTGGATGCACCAGTTAAGCAGCAGTTAAACCATTGCCACCTGTTTAACCAGATGTTGCTTGGTCGGAATGAAAATGCTTAGCTACTTTTATCCTGGCCTGACATTCCTGATGCAGTAAATCTCTTGGGTTCCTAGTGACAACAGAATTAGCGTTGCTCATTGTTTAAAAAAAAATAGATCTTACATTAGTAGCACAAAAAAGGATCGAAATTGCAGTGTTTTCTTACTTCGTCACAAGTTTATCATCCAATGTAAGTAGGGATTCACACCTATGCCCACATGCAGCACAGATCACTATGGCTGTGATCATTATTACACCGTTACTTAACAAGCCTGTGGAGAAGCAGTGATTCATTGTGCATCCTAAACTAAGCCTAAACAAGCTTTTGACAAATACAGCTGTAAATACATACATATAAGCCCATATAAACCAACACAAAGAAAAAAAAAACTTTATAGACGAAACGGTAGAAAAACAACTTAAACTATAATGTACAGAGACTATAACGGTCACAATCAGTGACTAATCAGTCAATTAATCACAATTATTAGGTTTTGTTGTCACGCTCTCGCTTTCTCTTACTCTCTCGCCACTGTTTATACATTATTTCTGTTTTCCGGTTCATCACTTATCAACCTGTATAGTGACTACAGGGGACTATAGTCATCCAATTAAAAGAGATTTTGCCTGCATCTTCTTTAGATCATGTCATTATCACACAATGGCCAAGTAAATTTCTTTATATTCTTGAGCTTCTTAACTTTTTGTAACGAAAAGGAATTAGTATGGGGCAATACAAATAGATTTGGGGTGTTAACCATGGTTTAATCAATGTTAATATTTACAACAATATATTTGCATCTCTGGCACATATAAAAATGATTACATGCGTGTTCTGAGTACTGTAAAAATACTTCCCCTGCTGTCTACAGAAGTCTCTTCGAAGCTACTTTTGGGTATTGTTGCTCTTGGTGAGAAATTTTTAACTGCTAGAAATTCCTCCGCGAGGCACTCAGTCATTTAGCCCAGTTGACAGACTTTAAGAGGGGGTACATCATTGGACATGATGGACATTTTAAATAACTGCCCTCCATCTAGGGCGTTCTGACCTAGCTGTTAGAAGCTGTTACTTTATTACTCAGACTATTGAGTTCTTGTGTATGACCATTGACCATTAAGTTGCTCTGGATAATCGTATCGGGTAAATGACTAAATGTGACGCATTCGACTGTATACCAAACATAATTCATTCTGAGCTCACCAGCATTTAGGTAAACTGCTTAAAGACCTATGAAACCTAAATCTATACAACTTACTTAATGACAATTTCTGTAGCAAAATCAAGACAATGGTTCTGTGCACGGAGGAAGCAATAGTTTAATGGAGACAGTGGACTTTGGTTTTCTTATAATGAGATGCAATTTATAGACACACCACCTTCTCCGTATTCGATGTCATTTATCATTCAGCTCCCACGGTCAGTGCTGGGGATTAATACGCATTAAGTAGAATGATAGTCTTTTTCAGTGTAACCTGTTCTTATTTAAATGTTAATCCACATCAGTTGCCTCTATATATTAAGTGTCTGCTAAAAAGAGAGCCTGCCACATTACCAATGTCATTCACTTTTGATGGATTCACATGTCACATAACAATATATAAATAACCTTAACAAAAGAGGCTCGGGATTAATTAAACTCTACAGGCTTTCCACCAAAAAATGGCTGTGATATTGTTGTGACTTGTTCTTGTGACATTCCAACAACAGAGAGGTTCCATATCCTGTGGCACATCTGCTCACATATGTTGCAGCTGGGCATGTAGATCCTGCACTTTTATAAGCTGCCAAAGCTGGCATTCCAGCTAGTCATATGAGGCCAATGCATAGTTGCAATCTGGAGACATTCTGGATAAACCCTTGCTGTGCTTTTAGCAATATTCTGCTAAAAAAAGCCATATTGCTGATTTGTTAGTATCCCTCGTATCACTCCCAGAGGTGATCAACTCTGTAGGTGATGGCTGCCCAAATCATAACACCAGCAGCTGGGCAAGTGTGTCTTGTGTATAGGTCAACAGCACAATAGTTATGGTGTAATATAGAGTTAACATGATGTTTACTTTTATTGTAAATTTTATCTATAGAACAGATTTTTTAAGACAGAGGAGCACTACAAACAAACAAACTTATACATGTGCCTTCAGCGCTTCTGTTCATGTGGTTATTTCAACTACATTAAAATGAATAACAAACCCAGGTTACATCGCACAACGCGTCTGGTAAATGCAGGTAAGGTATTACTTAGAATGTTACTTTATTAAAAAGAAACGTGCATTACCGAGCCCTTATCAGCAAGAGCATCTTCATCAATTCCATATATATACAATCTACAACAAGTCGTGAAAAGTAAAGCTCTAAAAGTTTGTTTTGTTTAGATTAATTTGTATAGACTAAGAAATGTGCAATACAATTTATTTCACCAGCTTCTTTAAAAGAGCTCCTCATCTTATCGAAATCAATATGGTATCATCATTTTGCAAATCAGCACTGGGCTTGTAAATAAGAGCTCACCGTCTGAGTGTTATGTAACTGAAATGAAATGTACTAAAAGATATTCTCAGCCCACCTTTCTGCTGTTGCCCAGGCAAACTATACTGCCAAATATGGATGCAGGGTGTAATGATGGTACTTCTGACATATTTGAAGTGTGTGCTCCACAGTGGCTGACTAATGACAGCCTTACAAACACTGAGTGTATTAAAGCAACATGGGGGAGACACTAGACTAGCACTTAACACTGAATGATAACGAGGGTGGTGCATAGACCTTCAAAGTGTGTGCTGGAATTAGGATCAGGACCTGAATAACATTGCCTTACCTTTGCTGGTGTATGTATCCAGATAGCTGCATTGAACAGGACGTGGTCACACAGCTGCTTCAGGAGAGGAGCCCCATGTGTGAGTCCATCTAGATACTTAGCGAATGAGAGGAACTGCTCCAGAACAGCCCTGGTGATGTGCACCCGCGATGACTGAGAGAGCAAGGAAGAGAGAATATTATTGGATTTTGGCAAAAATGACATTGCTTCCATAAAAGCCTCGTCGTACTCACCTTCTCCAGCAAGTAGCCAATGACCAGGAAGCCTTTTCCTCCCAACATTTGCTCCTGCATGGCTACAGAACTCTTTAGCAGCTCCACCAGGAAGGCCAGGAGGGTGGCACTGAACACACACATGCATACATACAGACAGACAGGTTACAGGCAGGCTTAAACCAATAGTTTGATTTAGACAAATGATTATCATCTGAAAAATGATTGTGACGTGATTTTGAATATTGTTAAGTCTGCAAACTCTTTAGGATTTCTGTAATTCAATGTGTGTATTGGCAAATCTGTTAAAATGCTGGGGACTTTATTAATGATCACAGATATCCCTGATTGTATGTATGTATTACAAAACATTACAAAAGGAGCTCCCTATCAATTTGTATGTTTGAGGTTGCAGTAACTTCAGGCTATTGCCTGAATTGCTATGCTATTGCAAGAGGATAATCAGGCTGTAAATATCTGTGTGGTGTGTGAGAGGATTCATAGATAACGTAAAAGAGGGTTTTTTTCAGTGTGTGAAAAATGTGTCGTAAAGCAGAAAATAGCAATAATGGCACAAAGAAGTGATTGCATTTGGGTGTGCAAAAAGCCACAGTATGAGGGAAGTAGCTAAATTTGCAGGCATATCAAAATGTACAGTCATACGGGTCTACAGGAAATAATTGTCAGGACTGCGGTCAAAAGAAAAAGTGACATGACTAACGGTTTTACTACTTGTAAAAAATAATATTTAGAAGTCAAGGCAGGTTCTTCACAACCTGTATCTGAAAAAAACTCCATAGGAAAATGCATAGCATAAACATATGGAGCAGAGTGGTATGCACGAGGCCTTTGTTCACTCCTGCTTAAAACGTTGTCTGGTTACAGTTGGTTAAAAAAAACCACAAAAACTGGACTGTTCATGTCTGAAAACGTGAAACAGGTTATCTGGTAAGTGTTTATCAAAGTCCTCAGGAAGCCTTCAATGAAGACTGCATTGCAAGGTATGGTTTAAGCTGGAGGAGGTTCTATGATATTTAGGGGGTGCTAATTACACAGAAACTGATCTTTTGGTTGAGGTGACTATAAATTTAAACCACAATGCCTACACTGAGCTGTTGGACAACAAGATTTTGCTTTTTTATCTTACAAAGGAAGCTAACATTAGTATCCCTGTATTTCAAGATGACAGTTCTCATGTTCACAGAACTGCATGTGCCTGATTGGTGTCATGAACAATTGGATGTCACACCACATATATGGACTGGCCTGCAAAATCGCCAGATGCAAGTCCTCTTAAAAATCTGTAGCACTACCTGAAACAACAAGTAAGATGCCGGGAAGGTAGACATCTGACTAAACTGCACAATTCTTGGATTCAAGAGAGGCTGAACGTCACCTACATGTTCATGCCGAAGATCAGACTGTCTAGCAGTTCCTCTGGGATCCTCTTTGTATTCATTTTAAAATATCCCCTCTTTTATAATATAAACTTATGCAGCACATATACAAAAATACATATAATAGTCCACAATAAATAAACACGGAACAAAAGTACTGATATTTATACTCTGGCTTAATACTAGTATGTGTTTAGTATAGTAGTATATATAGTATGTGGGGTAAAATACCTCTTACTTAATAGTGAAAACAGTAGAGAGGAGACTTATTTATTATGCATATTGTGGCATATTATGAATATTAAGCTTCTTCATTACGAGGACCACTGCCACTATAATTTTTGTTGTTTACCATGTAATGGCAACAAAGGGACAGAATAGGCAAAGGTACCTTAGAAATCATGAATTGGGGTTCAGTCTTTATCCACACTCACATTCTACGTGAATACATAATTCAAGTTTTAAATCTACTAAATACAGGACTGTGATGGCTCAGTGTTTATGGTAGAGGATTATCAACCAGAAGGTCCAGGACCAAGTGGCACTGCCAATCTGCCCTTATTAGGCATTTGAGCAAAAGAAGTAACCCACAATTGCTTAGATTGTACCATGATATACTCTAACAGTCACATATTGATTCTGCTAAGTGACTAAATGGAGATGCATTCAGAAGTTTATGATCTATTGATTACTTGGTTGATTGGCTTGTTGGTGTTTGACTCCATGGTAACTTCTATGTCCTTTTCATTGTAGCAAGCAGTAGTGGTAGGTATGTCCAGATGTGCATGAGTCAATCTTGTGCACCCAATACAGCATCTGAACTTGGTTTTCCTGGCTTATCTGTGTGATGATTGTCCTGCCATCCATGGTTCACACAGCTTACACATCTTGTTGTTTACTTTGACACTCCACTCGGCTTACAATTTTTGTATTGAATAAAGGGTGCCAAGCACCATTTGGTGGGGTTTTGCTACTTTTATACTTGCTGTGCCTTCTGGTACAGCTTTTAGTTTTGCCATGGCAGAGATGATGTTGCTGTTAATCCTCTAAAGATTCAGCACTTTCTGTAGGGTATTTGTAACGTCAGGGTGGTCTGTTATAAGTGAGTTGAGAGCCTGCTGTATGCAAGTATGATTTGGAATCTGTACACACAAATGTCTCTGATTGTTTGATCTGTCTGATTACAGAAGTTTATGACTTCAAATCTTGGCTTCACCACACTGCCAGTGCTGCACCCTTGAGCAAGGCCGTTAACCAACATCTGTCAGCTCAGTTGTAATTTGGTCTGGGTAGGGGTGTCTGCTACATGCTGTACATATGAAATATTTAAACCGGGATAACCTAAGACAACTCACCTTGCATCTCAGCTATGTGGAACATCCCATCTAATTAAAACAAATACATTTCTGAGACGCTATTATCCCAGAAGATCATCAGTTTTTTTTACTGCTTGTTTATCTATTAATATGACTTGGATGGAAATCAGAAGACATTTTATGAATAATTACTGTAGACAACAAAAAAATAAAAAAGGGGTCCATTTGATTTTACAACAGAAATTCAAGTGAACACATACTTAAGGTTATGAGCCTATTGAACATTTGCTGCAGAGATTAATATGTTTCAGCTGCCAACAATGTCTTTAATCTTAAACAAGATGATGTAACTCGATACTGTGGAAAAGGGGGAAGAAATGGGCCTGTTTGTTCAAAATACTGGAATTCAGTTAAGAGTTGCCAAGACTCACTGGAGATCACAAACACTTGGTGAATTTAATAAAAAAAAGTCCACAGCAGATCTCACGTTTCTACTAAATAATAAGAACATTCGTACGTATACAGTGCAACAAGAACCCCCAGGACTGGGATGAAACACCTATGTGGTCATAAAAAAACCCACTTGATCGTGAGGATAAATATTAGAAAAGGCTTCAGTTTACTAAGGTTAATAAAGATTCGATTCTGGAGAAATGCAAACAGGTCATGTGGTTTGAGCAGTCTAGATGCACCTTGATCTACAGTCATGCCCTAAGGTTTTGAGAGTGGCACAAATTTGGGTTTTCACAAAGTTTGCTGCATTAGTTTTATGGTTGTAATTTCTATTAACTCTATATTGTGAAGAGTGATCAGACGAATTATTAAGAATTGCAAAAAATCATTCCCTGCCATGAAAACAGCTTTATCCCAAAAGTGCCTGTATTCCAGCCACTGCATTTCGGGTCTACAAAATGGTCTGCCAATATCATTTTAGTGATGATCTCGTTAGCTCAAGAGAAAAGGCTAATGAGGACAATATATATGATATCACTACGTCTGATATCACTATGACTGGTTGCTTTAAAAGGATAATGGTCCTTTATTTTGTCTTCTGGTAACCATGGAAACCAAGAAAACACATACAGCCATCATTGCTGCTTGTAAGATAGCACTCTGATTAACAATTTATTGAATCATCAGGACTTTTAAGGGGAGTCGTTCAACTGCAGTGAAGAAGCCTTCGGGACACCCGAGAAAGTTGCTCAGAACTTATTCAGAAATGGCAGAGGGCAGGTGTGAATGCAACTGAACACACTAGGGGAGTGGGTTTGCTCAAACTTTTGACTAAGAACACTGCCATTAATAAGCAATGTTAACAAAACATCCTCCCTGAGCAACTTTTCTCAACAATCCAGGAGCAGAACAATGCTTTTACCAGCATGATGAAACACCATGTCACAAAGCAAAAGTATTCAAAGAAGTGACTCGATGAACAAAACATCCAAACATACATGACAAAAGTCCATGACCAGGAAACTCCCCAGATCTCAATCCCATTGAGAACATGCAGCCAATCTTTAAAAAAAAATGGTGAACAAACAAAAACCCAGAAACGGTGATCACTTTGTGACAAATATGTGACTGTCATCACACTGTGACAACTATGAGCACTAATTCGGCAATTATGGATTGCCATCATTCAAGATTTTGCCCAAAAGCTGATATCTAGCATGCTGTCAAACTGCAGTTTCTGCGGTCTTAAAGGACAAATGTCAACACTGTAAATGTTAAGTATATGCTTAAACTGGATATATTTTCCAACAAAAAGTAAAAAAAAATGGCATGCTTATAATTGTACTTCAGTAAAACCACTACAGTGTAGTAAAACCACTACAGATGATTCAGAATGCAGCAGCACGTCTGGTCTTCAACCAACCAAAACGGGCACATGTC
>JAUZST010003480.1:0-17132 GCA_034779995.1 Parotocinclus haroldoi | reverse complement strand
TGTGTGTGTGTGTGTGTGTGTGTGTGTGTGTGTGTGTGTGTGTGTGTGTGTGTGTGTGTGTGTGTGTGTGTTTGCTGATTGAAATCTATACCCAACGTGACGCTTTCGCTGTTGTCTCGCCCAGAAGCATTATGGGTAAGCTCGGTGCTTATACAGTTTTTAGCACAATGGTAGAGTGCCAAGCCAGCAGTCGAGCGCTGATCCAGAAGTCTCGCATAAATGCTTGGTTGAGGAGCAGGTCAAGTGCCGGAGTACCACTGTGTAGACTAGAATACGATTCAGAATAATACAATACTAGGAAAGACAATATAACAGTAAAGAATATAAGCCAATAGTGTATGTAGACCGTAGGCACGTTTGTAGGGTTTGATAACGAGCATATTACGCAATGTCCAAAGAGATCACTCGGATCATTCTGAATGCAGTTATTGTAGTGCGTTTCGTGCAGATGCCATCTGACCACTGTGGTATCGGGAGAATTAGTTCTGCACTACTAATCTGCAATATTCTGCACCAGCCGTTTAATTTAGTGATCACTTCTGTGATCATGGAAATGCTTTTTTTTTAAAAAAAAAACAAAACAACAGCAGCAAGTGACCAGAGGCCAGGACAGCGCTGCGTCTCTCCCGACTGCATCATTTCAGAACTGAACTAGGACATTTACTTGCCTGGGTTTATTGATAAAGAGTTAATCAAGTTATTTTTTTTTTTTCTCGACACATCTCGAAATGTGGACTGCCTTACACTACTGAAACAGTACCTGATTAGACTAAAGAAGGAACTATATTGCTGTTGTTATTTATGAGATGACACATTTTAGCCCACATACACGTGTGTGAAGTTGTACTGGGTTTTTTTTTCGTATCTTGTTTTTGAATTCTTGTTTTCCTTATGAGTTGTGTCTGGTTCATTTGCTTTAGTCCATGTTATATATCAGCCGTCCGCCCTCTCTCTCTCGTTCTGAACAGGTAAAAAACAAGGAGCCCCTGAAAATCGCAACAAAGGTAACCTTTTCCCCCTTCCCCTCCCATTCAGCGACAGTCTTGGAGTCTTGTCAGTCTCACTCACTTCACCCCACTTTAGCTTTGTCTCCCTACCTCTCTCACGCTGTTGCTTTAACTCTCTTCTTGCTGAACCTGTGGGAGCTTCTTCCTGCCCTGCTTTACCTGTGAAAGAGTGCAACTCCCACCTGCTGGAACCGAGCTAATCACCTTCGCAAAGCCCCATCTCTCTTACTCACAAACAGCATTGATCAGTTTGTTAGGAACACTTTGTATGATAACACAATGCTGGTGTCCACCTATCATCACTCATCGAATCTGCTGAATGTGCTTGAGATTAATCTTCTTTGTAGGCCAGTCATTGGCTTCTAATAACTCGGATAGCTTGTGCGCACACGAGGGGGGGGGGGGTCGAGGTACGGAAACAGTCGAGGAGCAATTTTGCCGTGGAAACCAGAAAGACACTGCGCCAGTTGAACAGTTTTTGCACTTGGACCGTTCTTCACGGGCAACTTGGACCTTAGCAATGAGCGTTGTAACTAATGACGTACTGGTCCTGTTCTTTGTAAACACCACAAAAAACAGTGCTCGGCTTTGCTCGGGTTAGATCTAGCTGGGTAAAAAGCTGACAAACTGATTTGTGGTGAATTTAGCATCCCAGTATGACTTACTGTATTTCCAGCATTCATCGGTGGAGATTGCATGCACTCGCACGTTTGGGGGAGTAGTCGAACTAGCTGAATTCGGGATTGGATTGGACTTTTTGCACATTTAATCCCATGCAGAGTCGAAGCTCAAAGTCAGATTCATTTCTACAGCAGTTTTTGCTATGTATTATATTGTGTAAGTCTAGGGTGATTAAATGTTATCTAATTCGTATGAATAATACCTAAAATAAAGCATGCAATGTTAGCTGATATTTTAGAGAAAATGTCACAACATGTAACACCATAAAGGCATTTTATTGCTCTCATAATCGCTCTCATAATCTTGTAGATCCACTCACAAATAGCCTTAATGCCTTAATTGTTGCGGTCAGTCTAGAGATATTGTGTACAGGGTTGCTGGCCCAAATGCACGTTAACGTGGACCCTCTCTAAACAGATCGGCCCAGCTAGAAGAGTAAGGCGAACCTGCTGGCATGAGGTTCCACTGGATGTCCGAATGGCTATCAAGCTGCGACTAAAAACTCACCTCTTGACTCAGCACTTGAGAGGAAACAGAAAACGTAACAACAACAACAAACAAATACAACAACTGTAAAAAGAAAACCCGTTGCTTGTGCATTGGTTGATTTACCTACAGTGCCTTGCGAACGCATTCACAACCTCCCCTGGCTTTTTACCCATTTTATTTACGTTAGAGCATGTATTTATATGGTTTTTTTTTTTTAAATCTGAATTGCATGTGATGCGTGTGCACCAAATGCTCTGAGCTGGTAACTTGAAATGACAGAAATGCATATTAAAATATATATATTTGGAAATTGAAAAAGGGAAAATCGCGTATCGCTCCCTGGTGAAATCAGTTAGCTTCAGAAGTCACATACTTGGCGGTCCGAACATGAGCTAACAAGCAAGCGAGGACATGACCAGTAAGGTAGTTGCACATACTCAAGGGAAAGGCTTTCTGCTCTTAAACTCCTGCCTCTGCTTTTGGATTCACAGCATTATTGGGTCGTTAAGGTTATCTGCTTATTTTTTCAGATTTTACAGATATTTGCCTCATCATTAAAGTGAACGGCTGTTTATCGGACGATCAAGTGGCACGTTCCAGTATTAGAGTCAGTATGTGGTGTGTCTTTGAACAAGCGGGGAGCAACTGGTAAGCCTGGTTTGAAAGGCTCTGAATGTGTTTTAACCAACCTTGTGCAGACTGTTTCTGGCGCCACAGATCGTACAAGCCACATCGCTCGTTTTCATTTTAACCTGGACTGCCTTCGCAGGCAATGGTTTTGTCGATCATGGTCTTCGTATTTCGGCGTTACAGGGCAATGAGGGAGGCCAGAGGATTCTGGGCATGCGAAGGAAATCTTGGGCCAGTCGAGTGGGAGTTGCACTCTTTGCCAAATCGGTGGGCTGTGAATCGGTGTTGTTGTTTTTTTTCGTCTATTTCTTCGTTCTTTGTCGTCTCTCTCACTGTTGCCTCCTTCCAGGGTGTGCTCAGGAACCCATGCTGTCTCGTACGCTGTTCCCACAGTCAGTGTGTGATTTATTCCTCCTCTCACTCTTCTTTTTCTGCATCAGTTAAAAGATTAATAATAATCTAGACTTTTGGCCTCCTCTTCTTGGTTGTTTTTTGTGGTTATTGTATTTCATGTTGTGATTTTTTTTTTTTTTTTTAATTGTTTATTTTTTTTGAATCGATCTGTTGGTTCTAATTATTTGGTTGTCCGGTTATTGGTTGATTTTGAAGTTTGTCGAGTCTGTAAAGCACTCCTCCCTGTCTCTCTTCGCCGTGCGTGCTCAGTCTTTCAGTCGTCAGTCTCAGCATTTAGAGTGCCTTACTTTTAAGTGCCTTGTTTTTATGGTATTCCATTAATTTTCATTTTGATCACTACAGTATTGCAAATGATGTTTTACCGAATAATTCTATATTGTTTTACAATGGCCTTGGATACAGGCTGGCCCTTATTGCTGAGATAGACGGGAAGTTGTTGGGGTGGGGATCAATGTTTGAGTGAAGCAAAAAGCCTGAATTAGATCCTAGATCCCATTAGGTTTCTATTTTAGTCCGGCATCCAGTAATGCAATAGGTCTGTCTGTAGAGTAATTGAATTGTTGCAGGCCAACGCCAAGATACAGTGATAAAGTTTATCACTTTTATTTATTTATTTATATATATATATATTTTAGTGCGCGTTTCCCAATGTCTTAGTGCACTTACTGAGTGTCAGAGTCAATCATTTGATTATGACGAACGAGGGCGGTCTGAATAAAGCAGTCGTGTAAGAATAGACTCCCAGAAAAACCATAAGCATTGCTGTAGATGTCGAAAGTACCACAACCCGAGGAGCCATCTTCCTAAATATCCGTGTGAAATAATCTCCCAGCTCTAAAATTAGACGATCCTGGTTTTGGATCCTTAAAACCTGCAATATATACAATATATATTGATATATATACAATATTGTACACGAACCTTAGGCCACTATTAGATCGCAGTATGTGCTTGGCACTGTGGCCTTTAGTTTAGTACTGCTCCCAGATGCCCTCTTGTTTTCTGGTTGTATTCTAAATCAGAAAGCTATAACTTATTACATAGGGTCTTTGTAGCGTTGTTAAAACAACGCTATGTCTAGTCTAATTGTGGTCTAATACTTTGGCACATTACTGTATGTATTTGCATAGGCAGGTTTAGTAAACGTTGTAATCACAAAGCTTGAATGAGCCATTGTTGTGTGTTTGTTCCGCTGTTTCATGCTGCATTTGGTCTGGCACCCTATCCTCAAATGACGTCAGTAGTAAAGCTTCTAGAGATGCAAATTCATGCGTCTCAGAAAGGCGTCCGAAGTACAGTTTGTTCTAAACTGATGTTTGATTATTGCTATCAGAATTTGCTCATGTTAGAAAAAGGAAAGAAACTTTTTAAAGCTTCCAGCCAACACTGAACCGGCCACTCTTTCCTCCTCTCTGCCCTTCATTTCCCCTTTCATCCATACTTCTTTTTGCATGCTCTTCCCTCATTCCCAATCTCTCCTCCAGCTAAGACCCAGGATGGAGTTGCACTTGAGATCCAGCCCCTAAAGAGTGAGGAGGAGAAAGAAGAAAAAGAAGAGAAAGAGATCAAGAAGGTCAACGTCACCAAGAAGGAGAAGTCTGTGCTTCAGGGCAAGCTGACCAGACTGGCGGTGCAGATTGGAAAAGCAGGTGTGCAGAAATAACCCAGAACATTTACACATCCAGCAAACATTTTATGTACCTGTTAGTAATTGTGGGGATTTAAGTCTACAGGCTCACTCATGAAAAGGGTTGGAATAGATTCCTGAAGTAAATGAACCTGGGTTAGCTGTGGAGGTCCAGCCGCCTTGCTGTGTTCAATAGAATGGACCAGAATGGCCAAAATGAAATCACCCCCACTAATTTAGACCATGGACAACATTTAGGTTCATTAGTTCCTGTCAGTCTGTGTATGAAAATGGCTGCCTGTCTGATCTACAGTGTTGTGAACAATCAAACAAGTAGCAAATGGACTTGGTTAGACCCTTTACAAATTGGTTCGTTTGTTTTCCTGTGTCCTGGTTTAATAAGTTTAACTTTCTATTTAAAGAGAGTGTCAGGCGTTATGAAAACAGACCATCCCGATGGGTCGTACTCCACATAATTATCCCACTTTGAAGAGTATGGCTCAATAAAATCACATTTGGCTGTATAGCTTAGAGCATATCGGCGAAAACGAAAACCTGCTAATCATTCTCTGGGCTTTACTGACCTGTAATGGGAACATTTGGTCACACTAATGCTCTAGAGCAGGTTTTACTTGTCTGATCTTATCTGGTAAATGTGAGCTTCTCTGTATTGTTTGATTTTTTTTTTTTTCCTTTCATTGGCCACCTTCTAATGCAGGATGTATCCACAGATTAATAATGTAGCGTTTTAACATCCACGATTCACGTTATATGATGCGAAACCAGACTTTACCGCAGTCATATATGCATGTAGGCAGCTTTTTATTTGCTTAAGACCTCGGGGGGATTAGACAGAATTGATGCTGATTGGATGGATGTGAAACGGCATATAGCTGTTGTTTCGTAATCAAAAACTTTTTGGTTTAATTGAAGTCTTACGTTGACATTTATGTGTTTTTGACATCCTAATCCATTTGGCACACCTAATCATTTGATGATCTGAATACGGAAAAGCTTCACGTAGGTGGCTGAGCAGATTTTCGATAGCTCACAATGCCAGTAGACACACCTAAGCAGTTACAGTGCTTAATGGTTTACCGCCAGTGTAGCGTTCACGTAGCGCGCTAGTTTTTGTTTTCAGAGGAGTATGGATAGAATCTTTTTGTTGGGTTTCCTAATTTGCAGATACAACCCTAGCAAACGTGAGAACACTGCATAATGAACATTTTCTCTGCTCCTCTGTAGGACCAGCGAGTATTTGAGTAAAGTGGACATTACTTATGCTATTCTATAAGCTTCTGGCAAATGCCAAATGAAAATATGTATTTGCACCAATGACAAAACAGCCGTTCGAAATGACACTGGCCATGCCTTGTTTTCAGAATTTTATTTATAATACATATTTGGCTCAGGCGATCACCTCATGCGTACCCCATTAAGAGGAATACCTGTGCCGAAATCGATCAGACAGTGGAATGGAATTGCTACCGTGCAAGTAGATCTGTTGATTTTGGTGGTCCTTGTAGTTATTATTCTAACAGAATAATAGAGGATATAACCGAAATCAAGGGATATGTCCAAACAAAATGTCCCATAATGAAATAGCGCCTGTGTTTTAGCATGTTTTAGTGTGTATATATTATGTATATATGTAGATAAGAGAGTCTCCTATATCAGTAATGGTTGTTTGCTGCCAGTGAGGATTCTCCAAATATTGTATGATATCTGCATAATACATTTGCTATTGTAGTTGCTGAACATTAATGAATGTGAATCTTTAATAATAAAATAAAGAGTGATTTTTTTTTTTTTTAAACTGAGGCTGAGAGATGCCGTTCTGCAGCACAGAACGCTGAATGTTGTATGTAGTGTTTTCTGGGAATTCCACTCAAACAGTCTCTTCCCCATCAGGTCTCATCATGTCTGCTGTGACCGTCATCATCCTCATCTTGTACTTTGTGATTGATACGTTCGGCGTTCAGGGACGAGAGTGGAAAGCAGAGTGCACACCCATCTACATCCAGTACTTTGTGAAGTTCTTCATCATTGGTGTGACGGTACTGGTGGTGGCTGTTCCTGAAGGGCTGCCTCTTGCTGTGACCATCTCGCTGGCCTATTCTGTCAAGGTGAGCTCACCGGTGGAGCCCCTTTTATCCGTTGGTCTACTTTTACAGCTATGGTGAAGGTGTTTCGAAAATATATGTCACACAGTGGGTCAACTTCCTGTACAGTATGAAACCCGATCTTCTGTTGTTCTGAATCGTCATTAGTGATTCGATTATTTTTGCTTATGTGGTTTTATTTAATGTTGCATCAGCATCAACAGCTATAGACAGAGAGACCAACTAAGAAGATAAGAAGAAGAAGAAAAAGAAGGAAAAGGCATTTTCCTAAATGTCACAAAAATAGCTGGCACAAGGTAGAATAGTTGGAACGTTGCTAAGGCTGAAAACTTTAGCAAAACCCACATATTGCCATGGAAAGGATGTGCAAACTCCTACCCCTTTAGACGATTCGTCACTGGAATTCTTCTCGTGTCTAGAATCAGGACCGATGTTGATCTGGCAAACTGGCTGAACATCTGACAGCACGCAGATGTAGTGATGTTCATTTCAATGTGACGGCCCACAATAACATAAATGCTATCGAACAAACGGAAAAGTTCTTCAAAGAACTGCCCAATGAGTGGAGCTAGAAGTAGCTGTAGTAGTTAGGAAGTGACAGATTAACCCTAGACGTGGTCATCATGAGCTTTTGCCTAATCAAGCACCCACGTTACGTTAGGGGGCTGCACTGTGACTGCACAGACCTCTGGTTTGATCCAGACATTTTGTGGGTCTTCTCACGCACTCCGGTTTCCCCCACGGTCCATAGGCATGCATTTGGTTAATTGGTTGCTTTAAATTGTCCTTATGTGGTTTACCAGATGCAGCAATGGAATAGAAAGACGTCAGCGTAAAATCAAGGGCATCATTCTAAAAGTATGTACAGATCCCCATGAAAGTGAAGGAAGTCGTTAGGAAGAAGCAGAGATGATGTCTCAGACCACCACAGCTGCAATAATACCTTGAATGATGCTTGTGAAAGGTACATGATGGCTGTGAGACCTAACGATATTAACGACAGGCTGGTGGATCTAACGTGCTGCTAAGGGCCATTGCTCTGCTCAAACTAGGTCAAGCTCTGTTTTTCCCCAACAGAAAATGATGAAAGACAACAACCTGGTGAGGCACCTGGATGCCTGCGAGACCATGGGCAATGCAACCGCCATCTGCTCTGACAAGACTGGCACGCTCACCATGAACCGCATGACGGTGGTGCAGGCCTACATAGGAGACATGCACTACAAGACCGTACCAGAGCCTGAGGCCATCAAACCCGAGACTTTGGAGCTGATAGTTAATAGCATCTCTATTAATTCAGCCTACACCACCAAGATTCTGGTATGGACATGGTTCACTTAATTTAGCCTGATCTTATCATAATAACTTCAGGAGGATCTTCCACTTGTTTAGTACACACGTTCAGATATGCTGGCGCTGGATGAATGGTGAGCCCTTTAGAAATAAATCCTATATTATAAATCATAATCAGAATTTCACATGGGCACATAAAGTATTCAATCTGGGGGCTGTGGTAGACTAGCCGTTAAGGTACTGGACCCTGGACCAGAAGTGGGGTTCAAAACCCACCTCTGCCAAGCTGCCATAGTTGGGTCCCTGAGCAAGACCCTTAACCCACCATTGCTTGGATTGTAAGACTGTCTGATTTGTAAGTCGCTCTGGATAAGGGGAGTCTCCTAAATGCTAGAAACGTAAAAGAAAGAGTTGAGACAAAATATGGGTAACTTATTTAGTGAGGAAAATGGTCCAATGTTAAAAATATATATGCAAGTATGTGAACCTCCAGGATTTGTTGGCAATGATAATTAAATAATACTTTGCAGGTCTATACTTTGGGTCTTAAGGATTCGAAAGTTGTCTTTCTTGGCAATATTGGTGCATCTGTCTCGCCTTCTGGGGCTTTTCTTGTTTCATGGTTCTACTAAAGGTTAATTATGCGTGTTCTTGTGTTGGTACCATGGTACCACCTTTTTATAGTCTGTGTTATGGTGAGTTAGTTGTCGAGTAGTGTAGTCGTGCACTACTGTGTTATACTGCTTCTAGTCTGGATTGTGAATGATCAGCGCTTTCTCTTTCATTTTTATAGACATGAAAATAACATCGTGCTGTGGTTTATGATAAAACGATGCTCGTCTATTATGTCCAGGTCATTCTTAAGGTCTTGAAAACTAGATGGCTTTTAAAATTCAGCATGTTGTTTCAGAGTTAAGCTTTCGGAGCGTCAAACTTAAGATTTTAAGATGTGACCTTGAGGACCTCCTCCTCATCTGCTAGTGATAATGATTCGTACTCCTTGGTCCCCATGCTCTTGACCCTTAACCGAACTATTTTGAGTCTTTGCCTGAGAGGACCTATGCGGAAATCACTTTCCCTTAAGCCTGACAAATAAGGGTGTCGTTTGTGCTTCACGTGTTGAAATGTGACACCATTAATTCCCGACTTGTTGAACCGAGAGGAACTCTTGACTCTGTGTTTTGCTCAGCCCCCGGAGCAAGAGGGTGGTCTGCCAAGACATGTCGGGAACAAGACGGAGTGTGCCCTCCTGGGACTGGTGCTGGAGCTGAAGCGTGACTACCAACCCATACGGGATGAAGTTCCTGAGGAGAAGCTCTACAAGGTCTACACCTTCAACTCGTCACGCAAGAGCATGAGCACGGTCCTTCAAAATTCCGACGGTTCAGGATTCCGCATGTACAGCAAGGGAGCCTCTGAGATCATCCTTCGCAAGTAGGATGTCTTTTCTTTTTTTCCACCTATGTTTGTCCGTTGTTTTTGGATGTTACACATTGTGAGTACTAGCAGTATCAATTTTGTATGCTCTGATCTGGGCGCCTCGTGCTTGCCGCTATGCTATGTTTGTATTGAGAGCTTTGTTTAAGCGCTCGACGCAAACTGGAGTAATATTAAATCTCACCCTGTTCCAGGTGTTCCTATATTTTGGATGCTGCAGGCCAGCCACGCGTCTTCAAGCCCAAAGACAGAGATGAAATGGTGCGTAAAGTGATTGAACCCATGGCCTGCGATGGCTTAAGAACCATCTGTGTAGCTGTGAGGGAGTTCAAGGGTGAGGAACCTAACTGGGACAACGAGGCAGACATCCTTACTGACCTGACCTGCATTTGTGTGGTGGGCATTGAGGATCCTGTCCGTCCAGAGGTGAGACTTCCACTTTTTCTTCGACGCGTGCATCGACGTCTTCATTAACCAGGCATTAACTGAGCTAAGAATGAACCACTCCCCCAAAAACCCCCTCACCCCTCACATTGACACATTGTGCAAGCTTGTTTTTTTTAGTTTGCTATTCTGGGCTCCTATTATAACCTCGTAATGTTGCAACTGACAAAATCAGACATGGCATTTAAGATGCTGGGTACAAATGCTAACGAGGCTGTTAATAAGAGAACCTGCCAAATACTATCACCAAGTTGAACCCGGTGTGGGACAGTGAAGACTCGATGGTTATGGTACTGGGCCGTGACGGCGTCAGACCCTTTAAGCTAGAAGACTCTTAAATCTTGGTTTCTTTGACCGAATTCTTTCTTGTAAGTCACTCCGCCTTTTTTCCATTTCCAAAATGTGATGAAACATTCACATGCTCCGCTCACTTTTCAGGTGAACCTCGTCTACAATGAAAAGGCAGTTCAAGTACAAACAAACGAGGGCTGCATCCAAACCGATACAGCTATTGGGTTTCAGCCTGATTCCGTGCTTTTGTTACCTGTATTAATTTCTACAATAAAAAAGACATGGCTCGGAAATACTTCTGAAAGTCTTTATCATCTGCTTTTAGAAAGCTACATTTTTGCCCCTAATGATGAGGTGTTGGAAGGGCGAAAGCATACGTCAATCTATAAATAAAACCAGAGCCATTTCAATCTATAAATAAAACCAGAGCCATTTCAATCTATGAATAAAACCAGAGCCATTTCGGATTTAAAGCCAGTGCTTTGGGTCAAAGCTTTCGCGATGGAAACGTGTTTTTTTTTTTATTGCGACAGCAGGATCATTCAAACCAGGAAGAAGCAGGAACTGGAGCTCGGGATTTTGCCTTTTGCTTTACTTTTATCAAAAGAAGTACCTCGTTACCTTTATTTGCAGTACCTTTAGTAAACGATGCATGAATATACAAATTAACAAACAAACAGAAATTATATCGAAAAAAAAAAAAAATGAATAAAAAGCACTATGAATTGCATGCTTTTTTTGTTATGAGATGAAACCAGGGGGGCAGGGACCACCCCAGCCTTCCCTTAGCACCAGTTCTGACCTTAGGGTCTAACAGCTGCAGCATGGCAGTGTGGGTACTTGAACCCTCAACCGTGTGCTCAGAAGTCCAGTGCAACTGAACCAGTTAGTGAACAGGGAAGTCCCCCTAGTGGTCAGATAAATAATTGCGCCACAGTGTCTGCAATGCACCGCTGCTAAAATGCAGTATCAATACTCCAGAATACTTACGTTGCAGTGCATGTTTAATACTCAGTGTAAAGCGTTACTGGGTAACTGCACATATCTGGTGACTAGGGTCTTGACACTTGATTAGGCTTTATGTTATTTACTATAATGTTCTGGCATCCACTCTAGGTACCTACACTGATCATGCGTAGCATTAGCATTAACATTGAGAGGGTAATGCTCTGAGCAATGTTCTGCTGGGGAACCTTTGGCCCGGGCATTCATGTGAAAGCCTTCCCCTTTGATTTCACTAAATGTTTAAGCCTTATGGGTAATCTTCTGAGCAGGGTTTTGCAGAAGGCTGAGTCAGCGGTACTATGTATGGTGATGGTTTCGAACAAGTTTTTGTAAATTGTTTCCCAGTTTGTTTGTGTTTAATGTGAGACCAGATATTCTCCAATTTGGGTCCCAGCCTGACCAGGCCAAAACATGAACCTGATCAATTGGTTCGCAAGCCACTTCCCGGTGGCCTTTGCAGTGTAAGCAGGAGCACTGACTGTGTCTTTTATACCAAAGCATGAATTGACCTTTCATAGCGAAGTAGCTCAGCAGTACCAGCAGCTGAAATGGCTCCTCACGTCATGACACCTCTACCGCCGTGCTTAATTGTAGCAGAGATGCCTTCACTGTTGTATTTCCCATCAGCTCTTCAAAGAGGCGTCTGTGGACTGTCCCCAGCTGCCTCAATTTGCCATCCTTTGCTCCACACAACGCTGCTGAACTGCTCTGAATCAAACTTTCCATTTTTGTTATAAACTTGAGTCAGTCGTTCAAATTCAAATGTATTTTCTTAGACAGCAGTGGGTTTTTAATCCACTTGCATACAAAAAAAAAAACCCTTATGGTTATTGTTCTTCTTCAGAGTCTTGCTTTCTAAGACCTTGAACCCTTGATCGCTTTTGACGTTTACATTTTACGGCATTTAGGAGACGCCCTTATCCAGAGCAACTTATGACAGTTTTACAATCTAAGCCATTGTGGGTTAAGGGCCCCGCTTGGGGTTTGAACCCTGGACCTTGAGGTCCAGACTCCGGTACCTTAACCGCTAGGCTACCCCAGTCCCACGTTAACACCGTTTATCTTTATGAGTATTATGAATAAAGATGATGACAAACTCCATTAATGAAATGTACTGCTGAGGGCTGGTGGCTCTGCGTGAAAATCTGTCGGTGTGCAAAACTGCAACTGTAGGAGGTTACAGCTTGTGCTTGAACGCTTCAGAATTAAGTAAAGAAATGGCCTTCAACGTCGACAGTTTCTGTCCTGTCCTGTCGATGTCCTCACCCCTACTTTCTAGACTTTACAGCAGTTATCACGTCTATAACAGTAGACTTTCTTTAAGGTTGAATTAGCAGACTGTGTGACACCAGCGAGACATCTCTTGTCTGCGTACGTGCTGGGAGCGTTTAAATAATCTATAAATAAATGAGCTTATTGGTTCTAATGAGGGGTATGGCGTGATTCATCACAAGACAGAGTGCGGATAATTACAGAGATCTGCGCCGCCCCTAATACACACCCGCTTGCACAAACATGCAAGTACACACACCACCCTTTGCCCTCTCCGTGTGTTAAGTGGCGCCGGCAGCCCTATGGCTGACTGAGCAGTAGATGCGACACACAGAGAGAGGCTTAAAATATCCTGACCACCCGCTATTTGGTGACCCTGAGCTAAAGTCGACAGTTAACATGCTGATCTGGAACCAGTCGCTAGGTGAAGTTTATTTTCCTGATCGATATGACTTTTCATGTTTCTGCCCAGGTTCCTGAGGCCATTTCGAAGTGCCAGAGGGCAGGCATTACTGTGCGCATGGTTACCGGCGACAATATTAACACGGCCCGAGCCATCGCTACCAAGTGTGGCATCCTGCAGCCTGGAGAAGACTTTCTGTGCCTGGAGGGCAAAGAATTTAACCAACAAATCCGCAATGACAAAGGAGAGGTAAGGGGAGCCTAGGCTGAACTCTGAGCTAATGGTTTAGAATGGGGATTTACAAACGAATGGGCTGACGGAAAAGCACCAGGCAAAGTCACGGGGGGTTACATTTTATTCTCATAAATGCATGGGAAAACCAGCCAGAGAGCATTGCATTAGTCTGGCGTTGATCGGACAAGCACCCGAGTGGCTTTCTTTCTTTGATGGAGAAGTTCATACTGGAGATAAGATCTTCACAAGGGAGACCCGTCTCCTTAAATGTAGCTTTAGTTTTGCTCTGGTTCAGCTTTATATGATGAGCTGCTCTCCAGGCATGCTGAGATACCCGGTATGGACACCAGCACATCTGGTGGTGTAAAGGAGAGGTTATGACCCCTTTGAGTTATAACAGTTAACCTAGTTAAGGATTCGGTAAGCTTTATGCGAATCTGATCTGTAAGCGACCAAACCTTGAACTGGACTACTTAGCTAGAGTTTTAAACATCCTGACTGCTGGTATAGCAAAAGTAATGAGATCAGTTTAAGGTGACGACTCACATGGTGGAAACAAATCGCCTTTAACTGCGCTGGCCATGCCCTGGGAGCTGTTTTACAAATACCGCTGCAGAGGTAATTCAAGTCCAAACGTTGACGCTAGCGAAGCAGGTAATGGATTACAGCTTGCTGATGTTGATGCTAATTTCTGAGGTCAACCAAGAGATATAGCTGCTCAACTGAGTCTGTGAAATGATTGTAACTTCTCTTTCTATTCGTTACCAGGTAGAGCAAGAGCGTCTTGACAAGATCTGGCCCAAACTCCGCGTCCTTGCTCGCTCATCTCCGACAGACAAACACACTTTGGTAAAAGGTAAAGATCACATGGCATTCTGGTGTGAAATTCATAAGCACAACTCGCTCTGAAACACAACGCCAAACAAGTAAACGTTACGTTCCGGAAAACGGGACCTGAACACTTGAATGTAAATCCAATGAGCCTCATCACACACGGTACGTAGAGATGCCGCTTAAAACCCGAGTGGAACACTAAAGCCACCAATGTACTGCTCTGACCCTGCATTAGATGATTAGAAACAGCTTTTTGTTAATGTGCTCTACTGTCACTGCTGTTTTGATTACGCAACATGTGGAGTTAAAGACGGGGGTTTATTTCTTATGCTAATTTTTAAGACTGCTGATCACATGTTCGATTATATAAGAGTTACATGTATGAGTTACATAATAGTATGTATTAAAGGAGTGTTTAAAACCACTAAAGGCCTCAATTTATGAAAATGTAACTGAAAATATAAATTCTGAGAAAGAGGAATGGGGAAATGGGAGCGATGAAGAAAACAAGGAACTACCAGAACTGTGTTACCCTTTTTTATCTCAAGCATAAGACTGCGCAAGTTGAAATATTTTTGGTATTTGGTATGTTCTTTTTGCTGTAATGAGGGCACGCATGCGAACCGGCATAAATTCATCAAGCTTATATAAAATTTGATGCGTGATGGAATTGAACAGCAGTAGGAATCGTTCTCGACAGAGATCTGAGTAGACATTTTTACTCCTCCTCCCAGTCCTCTGGCCTTCACTGTTCCTTAAACAAACATACCCAGATACCCATACGCCTTTGTGCTGTGTTCAGGTATCATTGACAGTACGAGGGAAGAGACCAGACAGGTGGTGGCAGTGACAGGAGATGGAACCAATGACGGACCTGCCCTCAAGAAGGCTGATGTTGGCTTTGCTATGGTATTGTCACGTGGTTTATACTGGGTTTTTTTTGGTGGGGGGGGGGTTTCATTTAGTCAGATAAGCATAAATGGATCGGTCGGCTCCAAGTGTTCTCATTATCGCCTCGTTCACGTTCGTCAACGAACCTGCAGAGAGACAGGTGGTGGTTATGGTTTGCCCTCATACAAAACTACAGGGTTTTTACGTTTTATGTTGTTTAGTGATAACAGGACCACAAACGTCGTAAAGGGAAATGTGTCCTCTTCAGGATTACCAGGTTCCCCTAGGAATTTGTTTATTTTGGAGACATCTGGAAGGCTGCAGAACTAAAGAATTAAAAAAAAAAAATCAGTAACTGCACTGTCCTCCGTTCAGTAATCATCAGCTGTGATGATGTTGTACCGTAACAAATAGATTTTTTTTTTTAGTTACAACACAAGCTAGAAACGAAATTCCCGTAGTTTATGTACGGGTTATATTAGGCCTGTGTGTGTGTGTGCGTGCGTGTGTGTAAACTGTAATAAATTCAAGATAATACAATACTGTGAAGAATATAAAGTAGAAAATACGAGAGAGTCTCTTCCAGTATTTCCAGAGTTCCAGGGGGTTCTTGTGTCCTCGGCAGTTTTGTTTTGCTGGCATGGCATCCTCAGGCAATGCGATGTTGGGAGGGGGAGTTGGGATCTGAGTAAAGGTACGAGGGCTGGAATTGGAGCTGGACGAACAACTCCGGGTGAGTACTGAAACTGCTAAAAGTAGAGTGGGACTCCAGCAGCGCTATCTTTAACAGCATAGCTAGAAAGAGAAAGGAACAGAAAGTAACACGGATGTGAGGAATCAAGTGAAACGTTGGCAACCCACTTGCTGGAGGTAACGCCTGAGGGCCAATCAGAAATGTCCACTCGCCACTGTGTTGAGCTGATCTCATTGAAAGCAAGGGGGGGGGGTGTTTAGTCTTCAATGCGCAGCACAGCAAACGTCTGCTGTTTTGGGGTAAACATCAGTGCTCTGACATTTCTGCTTTTCTTCTTCTATAGGGCATTGCTGGGACGGATGTGGCCAAGGAGGCATCTGACATCATCCTGACCGATGACAACTTTACCAGCATTGTGAAGGCGGTGATGTGGGGCCGCAACGTGTACGACAGCATCTCTAAATTCCTCCAGTTCCAGCTTACCGTGAATGTGGTCGCCGTCATTGTCGCTTTTACGGGTGCCTGTATCACACAGGTAAAGCAGCACCCCTTTTTGCTCAGGTTTTCATTTGTCGTTTATGCTTCTGTTCGGATGCTATGACACACAAGCCCCCTCGTGAGTCAGGTTAGATGCCGCAAAGAGAGCATAGTTAAGTGTCTGAAGGTCTGAAGGAACAAAGCACCTTTTCTCGATTTCATCCAGGGGTGTCTCCAGGCTAATTGTTTTACTTGGAAACACAGAGTTTAGAAGGGCACAGCTTTCAGCCCTCCGCTTGCCAAACTCTGCATATAAACAAGCTTGCTCAACATTAACTTAAGACTTAAGATCCGATGAACACTTTATTACTATTCTTATTCATTCGAATATCATTGTTATATTATTATAATGATATAACCAAACGTGTAGCTATATCATTGCTTATCAGCAGCATGGCTGACTTTCCTTTTAAGTGTTCGTATTTGTTTGGTCCGTTCCAAAAACTAGAAAACTAAAAGATGCTATTAAAACCTGCATTTGAAATAAAATGTTAAATGTGCGTTTGTACCACGTTAAATACATTTTAAAAAATCTAAATATATTATACAAATCTTCTCATTTAAGAGGAAAAACATGATTAATCCTCACCAATTGTAGCAAAACGTGTGATGTTATTCTTTATTTGATTGCTTGCTGTCTATCTCTCTCTCTTTCTGTCTGTCTCTCTTTCTGTCTCTCTCTCTTTCTGTCTCTCTCTCTCTGTCTCTCTCTCTTTCTGTCTCTCTCTCTTTCTGTCTCTCTCCATATATCTCTCTTTCTGTCTCTCTCTCTTTCTGTCTCTCTCTCTTTCTGTCTCTCTCTCTTTCTGTCTCTCTCTCTTTCTGT